>JAYEPQ010000014.1:35091744-35361744 GCA_036321105.1 Dracaena cambodiana
TCTTTTTCCTTGAACTACTTAGTGTTTTACAGAGCACTGATTCGAGTCTATGGAACACCACATTTAAAATTGTTACTAATGATATTGTTTTGACAACTAACCAATGTTGCCAGAAAAGAGACTTTTTGAGGACATCTTAACTGGAAAATTTTGAGGATATCCTTTTTTCCTATATTTTAAAATAAATGCAAGTGAAATTTATTTGATAAATAATTTTTAGATAGCATTGTTTAAAAAGTCCTTGAATATGATAGTTTGATTAAAAAAAAATATTGTGTTGCCAATCTCTTGATGTCTAATCTTAGTACTTTTGTTCACTGATTCATGGTTTCTTTAACATATAGTATTTTAGGTTTAAAATGTTAAAATATTGAATCATTAGTGTGATGTGTGTGCTGTGTTGGTTGGTTGGGCTTTTGAGTGTAGGATTAGGTGCTGAATAATGTTTAGATTGGTGACTAAATAAGTTTTGTGGGGAAAAAGTTTGGGGACATTTTAATTAAGCATGAAATGCGTCTTTCAAGTTATTAAGCAACATAGTTATTGGTGGTGAATTTTATCTGAATTAGATACTATATGATTCAAGGATTTTGGAAATAATGCGACAGAACTACTTGATTATGATAAACTTAACAATAACATATTGATTTCAGGCTAATTTTATTTTGTTAAAGTAAAATAAGAGTGTCACATCATGAAAACTTCCAAAAAATTTCAGATCCTAATGATCCGTTGAAATTCCTAGAGCTTACAATTAAGAAAATGGAAAATTCCAGAGCTGGAAGGATTGCCCATGTGTTAAGTCTGTGATTATCCTAGAATCCTAATGAATTCCCTAAAAAAGTCCCAGTCCTAAAATATCTTCCAAGTGGAACAGATGTCCCAGTCCCAAAAAAAAAAAGTTTCTCAAATGATTTACACTGCCTTAAGAAGTTCTTCTCTTGCTCCAGAAGACTCCTATTTGGCTCGTACTCTTAAATTTTTTATTTTTATGATATTCAAATCTAACTCCATATTGATTATGTCTCACGCTATGCTATTGCTGATGGGTCCTCAAAGTACTTTAAATTCTATTAACTGGTCTCTTATTAATTTAAAAGTCCCTAAAGTTAAGCCCCTTTTCTGATAGCATCAAATCATTTATTCTTTGATCCTTTAGAGTTGACCCATACCAATTTGTAATGCTTTTTGGTTTTTATTAGTTTAGCTTTGACATTTGCAATTCTTTTTGTTGTTGAATGAGCCCTTGAAATTTTTCAGAAGCCATTATTGAGAGTCGTGCAATTGTTTCAGACTCTTTAACTTGAGTCTGGGACTGTGCAAAATGTCGTGACTCATGAGCAAGTTCATATATCAAGTTATGGCTCAACATAGCATCTTTATGTGCCACATTGGTAATTAAGGAAGAACTACAGTACATAAACCTGGGGTTCATTTTAGATAGAATTGTTGAGACACTTCAATACAAAAGCTAGGATGCAGGAAAAGGTCCCATGCAATGTGGCCTCATATTTTTATAGTGTGTTTGAGGTTGTAAACTTGCTAATGCAGAATTTCCATTAAGCTTGCCTTCTATGATAATATTGATAATTGGCAGTGAATTATTCGGAGATTTATAATGCATACAGATTCCATTGGAGTTTGGATAACCTGATCCTATTCATTGTAATTTTTTGAAGAAATTGTTATCCGTAGGCATGCTTCATGGCATCTGGGTCACAATTGGAACATAATTGCTGTTAATAGTTTAGCATTTTTAGTGTTTGTTCTTCCTTGATTATAACCTTATCAAATAAATTTCGGTTAACTGGAATTTCTGAGCCTTAGATGTGATTCCTTTTAGTTTCTGGAAAGTTTTTGTTGATTGAATGCCTGATCTAAGCCGCACAAACAGTAAAACATATGACTCACAACAATCACTTATCTTGTTTTCTGCATTTTTCAAAAAACGCTGGTGGTTTTTTTCTTTTTTCCTTTTCCTTTTTTCTTTTTGATTTTTGTGGGTGGGGTACAAGGGGTCTGGGGGTGAATTCCTAAGAAGCACAGATGTGGCAGATAAGACGCCCCATGGACACGATAAAATTTGTGTCCGAGATGCCAGCTGGCATGTCTTTTAAAAAGAAATTTAAAAAAATTAACGGACACGGTGGGGGACACGATCGGGACACATGAAGGACAAGGGAGTGGCAAAAAGGTAATTTTTTTATGATCTGAATTAGGGCTAAATCCCTAATTCCCCACGGATGCAAATCCGCAATCAAGAAATTCTCTCTTTTCGAGCCCTCTAACATCCGTTCATGTCGCCCCCTCTGCCACTCTCTCCTCTTCCCCTCCGCCTCTAACAAAGTTCCGTCCTCTTTGCCTGCTCGTCTCCCCTCCCAACAAGCCGCGTCCCTTTCCTTCTCCCTCTCGCACCTTCGCCTACCATCAGAGCCTCTTTTCCCACCTCTCGCTACTCTCTCTGTTCCTTCTCCGCCTCCCGCTTACCATCAAAGTCCTCTCTCCCTCCTCTCGCCACCCTCTCCACTCCGCCTCTACCTTAGACGAACCTTACCTTCTCTGGCCAGTGCTCACTCCCTCCCTGTCTCTCTATCCCTCTCCACCTCTCGCCTCCGCCTACTTCAACTTCCCCTTTTCTGCTCCTCAGTCCTCCCGCAGGACCCTCTGGTCAATCCCATAGCTGCATACCATTACCCTCTTCTGCACATCAGTCCTAACGCAGGGCAACTTCTCCCTCCCGCAAGGCAACTTACCCCTCCTACAGCTGCAAATATTATTTCTAGTCTTTATATATCATTATTTGATTAGTAATTAAATATAATTTGAATTATTCTTACAGTAGTTAATTTGAATTAATATTAATTTGAAGGAATTTTTATATATCGGTCCCTTAAATCTTTAAAAATTAGACTTTAGTCCCTAAAATTTTCATATTTTGATTTTAGTCCCTCAAATTCTTTAAGTTGCTTCACTTTAGTCCCCCTAGGTAATTTTTGGCCCAAATTTCCCATTATACCCTTGGAAGGGAGGGAAATAATAGTTATTTCCCTCCCTTACCCCTTCCTTCTCTCTTCCTCTTCTTATTGGATTCCCCTCTCTGTTCTTCTCAACTCTCTCTCGTCCCTCCAAGTTAACCTCTCTTTTCCTTCGTTCTTTTCTTTCCCTAACCCTATATCCAATGGAGAGGGAAACCCAATAAGAAGAGGAAGAAAGCAGGAAGAGGAAAGGGACCTCCCTTCAAGGGGTATAACGGGAAATTCAGGCCAAAAATTACGCAGGGGGACTAAAGTGAAGTAACTTAAAGGATTTGAGGGACTAAAATCAAAATATGAAGATTTCAAAGACTAAAGTATAATTTTTAAAGATTTAAGGGACCAATATGTAAAAACCCCTAATTTGAAATTGTGTATGGGTTGAAGTTGAAACATCTGGCTAATGAAATCCATACAAGGCGATTAAACGTTTAAGTTCTTTATGGATTCATATATTAAATTTTAGTGAATGTAATGCTACTATGGTTTGTGTATATCATGGACTAGAAATTATGGTTTTTCGTTATTTTGAGTGTTTAAACTTTGTTATGGATATTTGAACATGAAAATTATTATGTTAATGATTAAAGAATAGATGTTTATATTTATTTTTTTTCCTATATCCTATCATGTTCTTGTCCTCATTTTTCCAAAAATACCACTCTCCGTGTTTGTATCCGTACTTTCAGGTGAATTCTGCCTTCTTTTTTTTTATCTGATGCAAGTATATGGTGATATTAGAACTTGATCAAATATAAGACATTGACGTATGGTCGATACTGATTTTTTGTTGATGTAGGATGTTACAGTCATTTTCAGGAGAAGAGGAGGGAATGATCTTGTGCAAAGCCACAGCTGCTGGGCACAAACTGTATGTTTGGCTCCTGATGTTATTGAGATGACATTCGTACCTATTATCTCTCTTCTTGATGGCATTCCTGGGAAGGATCCTCTAGTTCGAGCCATCACGCTTTACCTAGAATGTAGGAACCTGGACTCTTGAGTATTGAACTTTTATTTTTTTTTTGGTAATACTTATGGGGGATGGAGATCTTTCTTTAACCTAACTTTAAAATAGTTTTCTCATTTTGACTTTTCTGCAGATAAACCTCCAATTGAAGAGCTTAGATATTTTTTGGAGTTTCAGATTCCCCGGGTTTGGGCCCCGGTTCGAGAAAATCTTCCGGGGCATCAGAGAAGAGATCCAGTTTGCCCACATCTGCAATTTAGTATCATGGGGCAAAAGCTTTATGTCAGCCAAGAACAGGTATGCTTTTCATTGATTAGTGGGCTTAAGTGCAGGATGAGGCCATCCTGATTTTTAATGTATTTCTTTGAAGGAATCTCTACATGTTTCTCTTAGCTGTACTACGTCTATGATCCTATGTGTTAACTTAAACATTTCTGAGATTTTTTTAGAGATAATCCTTGGTGCTAGTCATTGAATTTTCACATTGAAGTTTATAGTAGTCCACAATGCACTCATGCAATGTTTGCTTCCTATTTTTTGGTTGATGGTGTTAGTTGAGTACGAATAACATCCAGTTACTATCTCATTTAGTATTACTTATTTTCCATGCATATGCCTTGGAGCCAATAGTATTCAAGATGTGGGTGGAGGCGGAGGGTGGGGGAGCCTTGCCTAGGTGGTCTGGGTGGTATTATTTTTATTTTTTAATGTTAATGATGCACACATTATTTGGTAGCGTGGTTCCGGCCAATAACTTGCCGAATGCTCCGTGGCAAGCACAAGAGAGAAAGATTAGTTAAAAAAATAAAATTTAATTAAAACAAAGTGCTTCAATGAACTGAGAATTGAAAACTAACTACTTCAATTTATAATTTTAAAGGAAAATTTAATCATTGTCTGCGAGAAGGACCAGTGTAAAATGGTGGCGGCCTTTGTGGCTGGGTGAGGAGGCGGGGCTAGTCTTCAACAGGAGAGAGGATCCTTGGCAGTGAAGTGATGAAGGAAAGGTGGTGAGTGAGGAGGTGGGGCTAATATTCAACAAGAGAGAGGATCCTTGGCGGTGAAGCGACGAAGGAACGATGGTGAGACAGAAATGGTTGGAAGGTGGTAGTGAACACGAAGCAGATGGGAAGTGAGTGTCGAGATTTTTAGGCCAATCTTGCCCTGCTTATAAATGGGTGTTGGACCTGTTTCTAAGCAGGTCCAACCCATTTAACTAACAAAAGACATTGATAGATAGTTTGGGTTGCCTAGGCAGTAACATACTGCTTTAAAGCCTGTCTGCGCATTTGCTTCAGCAAGTTGGCCTGCAGAGGCCTCATTCTAGCTGTGCCGAAGCTGAATTGGTCAAGGTAGCCACCTAGGCTGATATATGTACACTATATTCAATAGATATAGATTTTTCATGACGTGCACAAGCCTTTGTTTTTCATTTGTTTTTTTGGTAACCTTCCCTCAGGTTTTAGGTCGTTGTTAAGTTATGTGAGTCACTATGGTAGAAATGCCCTTTTGGATTCAGCTATGTAACTGTAATGGAGGTCAGACGCATGGGATGAGTGAGTGTGTGTATAAGAGTGCACAAAAAACATAAACATGACTATCAGTAACTGTCTTTATGTAAACATGAAGGTAAATGTGTGTATACATGTGCGTACCAGTGTTACCTGAGACATGGTTCGCCTTGTACTTCATACAAACAAATGCGAGTAGTCCTAGAAGAGGTATGTTTAGGTTATAGGTATTCAGATCAGTTGGAACAAAATAAGTTTTTTTCAAACGTAAAATGATTTTTTTGGATCATGTATGTGTATATACCTATAGAAAGGTTACGTTAATAATTTTTGGTTATTATCTTGCGTGCATACATGTGAGCATCTATTTGTGCATGTTAAGCTAATTCTAAAATTTAACTAGATTGTGCCTTTCTCCTTGTTATTGAATTCTTTAGTTTTATCTTCCTAAGAAACTATAATCTTTAATATATATGTATTTGAAATAGGTTTTGCACCATGTGGGTGAACCATCTTGTTTTTTGCCTATTTCTTTTTTTTTTTTTACCCAAAGAATTATGATTGCATCCTCTCTATCGCTTTCCACTAATTTTCTTAATCGTCAGTAAGATAATAAAGGACCTCATTATTAGTACCAAAAGATCGCCACAAGGATAATTAAAAAGTTTTTGGAGATTTAGAATGTTATCTTCATTCCAAATCGTTAGTGTTCCGTAAATTGGATACACACTGCATTGCAGTTAACACTGGCGCATACACACTGTACCAAGTTTATTGGAATAGAAATATAGTTATTGTACGTAGTTTTGCAATGTATTTTCTTATTCTAGTTCTTTATATAAGATGGATTTTCATTTTCTTTGTTGCTTCTCTTAGAATTTTAGTAGCTGTGACATTTATAAATTCTTGATTGGTGGTAAGGCGTATCAAATACAATGCAGGTTTCAGTTGGGCGTAGGCCTGTCACTGGACTAAGATTATGTTTGGAAGGAGCGAAGCAGAACCGATTGTGCATTCAAGTTCAGCACTTGGCATCTCTTCCAAAGATCCTCCAACCATACTGGGAGACGCACATTGCCATAGGTGCACCCAAATGGCACGGACCTGAGGAACAAGACAGCCGATGGTTTGAGCCTGTGAAGTGGAAGAACTTCTCTCACATCAGTACAGCCCCCATTGAGAACAATGAAGCTTTCATAGGAGACCCCTCGGGTGTGGGTGTGTACATAGTAACTGGCGCACAGCTCGGAGTTTGGGATTTCGGAGTGAAGAATGTTCTGTACATGAAACTCCTCTACTCCAAAATTCCAGGTTGCACAGTAAGGAGATCCTTGTGGGACCACAATCCAGCCGGTTTGAGCGAGAAATTGAAGAAGTTATCAGTTGGCGCATCAACAAGCCCAGTTGATCCGAGCTCAGGCTCAAGAGATGCAGCAGGGAAGCTTTTGAAGCTTGTAGACATGTCGGAGATGGTTAAAGGTCCAGACGACGGTCCAGGACATTGGTTGGTGACGGGTGGAAAGCTCGGAGTTGAGAGAGGGAGAATTGTTTTGAGATTGAAGTATTCATTGCTAAACTACTGAAGTATGTTGAATGACACACTATAGAGTATGTTATTGTGCAGTTGTGTAATGTATATTATGACAAGTTGACAGGGTGTATGAGCCTGTGTAATTTGAGAGAGAGGATGGTATTCTTTTTTTACTCTCTGTTTTTTGAGAATGCATCCTTTCATTCTTTTTAGTTTAAGGAGTGACTGTTGGCAGAACTGATATCGGTCTATAGCTGTTGTTTGAGGGCAAAATTTGAAGTCCTGCTCTACTTGTGGCTGTTTGTAGCTACATGTACATGTTGGTTATTTAAAATTTGGCTCAGGTTCTCTTGGTTATTGGTAGCTACATGTACAGGTTAAGCCTCAACAAAACTTAAGCTCGGCCAAATAATTTATCGTACAAACAGCCGAAAGCTCGGTTCTTTCATCTCCAATTCATTTGACAATCTGATTGCACAGAGGATTATGTTACCTGCCAAACTAATCTTTTTACAGTACAAGTATGACAGATCTTGTGTAGCTAGGAGCTTTAGCAATGTTAATGTTTAAATTCAGACATATGCCAACTTCAGCAATGTTTAAATTCAGGCAGGCGTATGAGAGTTGACAGCAATGTTTAAATTCAGGCATACATGATAATAATAGACGGGTTCATGTGCTTGATTTATTATATTTAAAATTTTAAATTAAAAAAAAAAAAGATAAAATTTTTATTTTCATTCAAAAATTTAAATAGCATGTGCTATAGAGATGAACAGGCAGTTGGAGTCGTCAGAGTTCGGAGAATTCTGACACACTGGACCTGGGCAGATATCACTAAACCTCGACTCGACAGAGATCACTAACCTCTAACCATCATGGACACCCTAAAACAAATTGAGGGAAGATGAGGAGACTGATTGTGGATAATTTTTACTATTTTAAATAGGATCAGGGTATAGGACTTATTTTCTCCCCCATCTAGTTAATTGGTTTAATTATTTAATTAACACAAAGAGCAAGAACACTCTTCATTCTCTCACTTTTTCTCGTTTGGTGCTCCTGTAATTTGATAGGATGTAACCTTTAAGTTACTTGGAACTCATTTCCTCCTCCATCTAATTAATTCGTTTAATTATTTAATTGGCACCAAGAATAGGAACATTTTTTTATTCTCCCACTCTTTTTTGGTTGGTGATCCAGAATTTGATAGAGCATAGTCTTTTTCATTTTTTTAATCAGATGAATTTTCTTACTAATTAACACTTAAATTCGAGTGATTCTGAAGTAAAATTAATTAGAGGAAAAGTGATCTAAGCTGAAAAGTGAATTTTATAAGAAATAATGTGAATCTTTTAGGGTCTCAAGCAGTCAAACTCCATTCGACTCTATCTCCAGTTGGACGAACTCCGACAGTTTGAGATTATCAAAGGAAGACACCGATCGTAGTCAGTTTTTCAACTCCGATCAGAACCGGTCGACCCGATTGGATTTCCCTGAACCTGTTTATCCCTGTGTGCAAAGGACTGGCCTTTTAACCTGCCCAGTTCTCATCCCCATTTAGGCATACCTAATCAGAATCCTCAAAATCACGGGGCCAATCTTTAACTTCAAGCACTTATATACACTGTTTAATTCATAACACAAACCCAAACAGTACAAACAAAGAGGCCACCCACACCAACCCAAAAAAAAAAATATAAAAAATAAAATTAAAATTAAAAAAAATAAAATAAAACCCGGTATTCTCTTTACAATACAAATTAAGCCTTGGCCTCTCCTTAATTAGCCAGGCATTAATCACCAAAATCTAATTTAAAGTCACTTACACAAATATATTATATATAAATATAGGCCTTAGCGGGTGCAAACAACACTACCTCAGCATTCATCCGGCCAAAACCTCTCCTGAGCTCTCTTTGGAGCTAGAATTGGACTCCCTCGAACGTCTGGCCGAACTGCCAGCCGGCGGGGACGGCGTTGTAGCTGGTAACAGTGCGGCCGTCGCGGGTGGTCACCTGGAACGAGAGGCTCTGGCCGGTGAGGTACGAGTTGCTCTGCCAGTTCTGGCCCCAGTTGCGAGACATTGACCGCCACCCGGTCTTCGACCCCTTGATCGACACGGCGTGCACGTCCCCAGCGCCGCCCACATTGCTCACTAGCACCAGGTTGAAGTAGTCATGACCGTTGATCGTGAACCTGATGCCACCCTTTTTCACACAGGGCACCCTACATTATCATAAGGACCAAAATGCTCATTAGGCTCAATTCGATATAGCTTCATCATTTGTTTTTAGTATAAACGGTGAGCTAATGTCACCTGCATTTCATTGTTGAGAAGTTAATAGGATATAACATACAATACATATGTTATATCCCTCGATGGCTAGAGATAGATAATAAAAAAAAAATAAATCAGAAATACAATAAATTGTTAAAAAAAAAAAACTCGCATTACAAGATGTAAAGATAACAAGATAAATATAAGCCAAATACAAGCCGTTTGAAATCGAAGAGATAAAAAAAATCCAAGTTGATCACTGATTAGTATCATATTTTTTGTATATAAATAATTGTTACTCGAGTATATTTAGTGTGCTTTTATAGATAACAAAAGATTTGCAAGGAAGAGAAGAAGAAGAAGCAAATTTGTCAAGAATATGACCAAATAAAGTCAATTAAGGTGAAAACAAAAACTCAAGTGTAGTAGTAACAATTTCAAGAGTATTTTCGACCAAGATAAAGTTTTAACTGGAAAAATTTGTGTAGGAGAAAATTTGTAGAGCTCGGAATGATTTTCGAAACGCCATAAAGAACAGCTCAATCCGAGTTTGTATACAAAAGTTATAGGTATTTTAGTGAAGTGCTGCGGAATGGAAAATCCGATCTAGCGGGTTACGAGTGTGCTGAAAGTAATTTCGGGTTTTAGACTTGAAAAATAGTATTTCGAGCCATCTAATCCCAACCATTAGTTTCTAATAATTATGGATTGGATTAGAATTATATATCTTGAGATTAATTTGTGTTGGATTAGAATTATATATTTTGTACCAAGTTTGAATAGGAGTAGGATTGTATTTGAGTTATAAATGGTTCATGAATCCTTGTAAATGAGAATGGCTTTTTAGATATAATTTTATACTCTTAGTAATTAATAAAGATTAGGGTTTTGTCAAAGGGGTGACGACCGCCATACGACGCTCAAAAGGTGACTCCATTGTGTTCAAGTGCTTTCTAGTGAGTAGAGATATTTTTCTTAGCATTTTAGATAGATTTATCACTTTCTAGTGGAAATATTTAATTGCTTTCTAGAAAAAAAAAATAGGATTTTTAGTTTCTTTCATGAATAAAAATAGGACCTTGTTAATTAGAAATATGAGTAACTAATCCACTTAGTCCTACGATGTAGATGAAACTAGTAATCAATCTCATATTATTCTATTTGTGTTTTTTCTAAAATTTAAAAAAAGAAATAATTTTTCTATGAAACAATAAAAATACAAGAACCTGTAGATTAAAACTTCGATAGGTTATACTTAATTTAAGTATTTTGATAGTTTATACTTAGTTAAGGTTTGGAGTTGTTGGTTTTTATTTGTTTTATTGAATTTATCTAACGATTTAGTTTATTTCTATTAAAAAGTAATTTTTTTGATGAATTATACTTGCACATCCCTTGATAATCCATACTTATGATATTTTAAGTATGAATTAAACTAAAAGATCATATTTTTATGAAAGAAAGAAGATGAAATAAATAATATTTTATTGTGAACTAGTGGATTCTATATCATAAGCTAATTAGAATTGCAAATTATCAACTCATCAGAATAATAGGATTAGTAAGATAGCAAAATACTCTAGATCTATGTAAGAATGAGCTATAAAGCATTACAACCAACACTGTACGTTTGCACTAAATTTATCACATCAATCACTAACACGTGTATTATATACTATGTCTTCATTATTTTTAGGGTTAATTACAGTCAGACCCCCTGTAATATTGGGGTTGTATAACTTAACACCTCTAAAGTTTGAAACTCTCAAAAAATCTTTCTGAACCTTTAACATTATTAGTGAGGGGTTAGTTATTATCACTCCACTTTTATGCTACATTGCACTTCTTAACTCTAATACATATTTTATTCTCACCCCTTTCTTTAACCAGCACACCCCCCCTCTCTCTCTCTTTCCTCTTTCCTCTTTCCTCTTTCTCTCTCTCTCCTCTCTCCCTCTTTCTCTCAGTCACTCACGCACCCACTTCCTCTCTTGATCCCAACCCCTTCTATTTTTTTGGATTTTTTGTATATGAAACTCTATTAAGTTTAAGATTTGAGTGTAATTTTTCTTGCATTTTATCTCTAACTCCTTAACTCTTTTAATCTTTCTTAGTTGCTGCTAACAGCAAGCAGAGCTACTGCTGCTATTGCTGCAGCTGCTGCTAGTAGCAACTAAGAACAGCAGGTGCTGCTACTTCTCATCTTTTCTGAAGGTATTTTTAACTTTTTATAATACGTGCACATCACATGCCCTCCTAACTCACGTCCAGTTCACACCGTTAGGATATCCAGGAGGTTTTTGAAAGTTTTAAATTTTAAGAGTATTAAATTACACAACCCAATACTACAGGAGTCTGACCGTAATTAACCCTAATACAGTTTCAAGCTCTGTAGGCATAATTTGATTTTGAAGCCCACAGGGCGTACCTGAGACAGTTTCTACGTTTGGGCTAAAATTTTAATAGTTTTACGACTGCTTATCAACCTTACATCAATTGTTTAGCTATTTTACCTACGGTAGGAGACGGGCACAATTCCGGCACGATATTGGGCGATTTGAAGGAAGGCGGGCTCGGCGAGGTCGAAATGGTGGAGGGGAGGGTTGCACCACCCGCCGTTGTCGTTGGAAAGAGCGAAGTTTGGAGGGCAGAAGTTGGTGGCAGTGACGACGATGGAGCCCGGGAGGCACCATTGAGGGTCGTCGTTGCAACGCATCTCGTAGCATGAGCCGCAGCTGAGGCCGTTGTTGAAGAGGGCGGTGCTCAGGGCGGCGGTGGTAGTGCCGTAGCCCTGGCTGTAAAGGTTGCCATAACCGCAAGCTCCCCCTTCAAGAAGTTGAAGGATAAAAAATTACAATTAGTTATACGTTATAGTCATGATTTATAGATTTAAATGCCTTTTCAAAGTTTTCTATCTTTACTTGAAAGGCAGGCTGTGTTTGGATTGAGTGAAAATGAAGGAAAAGAAAAGAAAAGGAATGGGAAAGTTACTTTTCACTGTTTGGTTAGAGGGAAAATTAGAAAGAAAATAAAAGAGAAAGAAAGTGAGAGAAAATGTATTAGGTTTTTTTTTTCTTTTTCCTTTTCTTCCTTACAAGGAAATTTTTGCAGAAATTTCCTTGTAATTTTAGTCCCAAGATATTTTTAACTTTTATGAAATTTGGACCATTTGGTTATTATATGCTTAATTATTTAAAAATTAAAAATTATATCAATAATATGTAAATTAATATTAAAATTTTCTATAGTTTAATTAGAATTATATTTTCCTTTTAATTTTCTATTGAGCAACCAAACATAAGAAATGCTTTCTTCTAAAATTTTCTTGAGATTTTCTTCTTCATTTTCTTTCTAACCAAACATAAAAAAAAAAACCAATTTCCATATCATTTTCTTTTTTTTTCTTTTTCCCTTTCCTTTTCTTTTCTTTTCCTTTCCTTCATTTTCTCTCAATCCAAACATCATTTTCTCTCAATCCAAACACAGCCGTAAAGTGAAAAGTTGACAGTGAAATCTAATTACTTAGTAAGCTAGAAAATTCAAAAAATGATATTGTCACTATTAAGGTTAAAGTGTAGGAAACCCTCGCAAAATATCAAGCTTTTCCTGTAATTTTTTTTTTTATGTTTAGTTAGATGGTAAATAAGCAATTGTAGTCCTAACTTATCTTAGGAGTGAAGATGCAAACATGATTCAAAACTGGAGTTTTTGTTAGAATACAGAATAATTTCCTCAGCTCTCATCATAATGTCAGAGTTTTGATACAGTGACAGTAACTTAGAATAATATCATAGTAATCCAGGTTAATATACCATGGGGCATGCATTTACGGATTTTAAAAAGAACAAATACCGCTGTTGCAGGAATATCTTTAGAGTTTTGGTGCAGGGACATATAGACTTTAACATTTTTCATTATGTAATTCATTTTTTTTTTTTTTAAAACCATTGAGCTAGACCTGACTGACCATTCCAACTAGTTTACACTACACTAGATAGCTAGTGCTACTTACCCATTGTGCCGGAGGCATCGCCACCCCCATAAAATGTGGCATGAGCAGCTTGCCAGCTGCCGTAATCGGCGAGTGCTTGCGGCACGAGGAAGAAGAAGAGGAAGAAGAAGGATGAGAGCAAGATGAAGAGGGGAGTTGCCATTGCCATTGCCGTTGCCGTTGGAGATAAGATGCCAATTAGTTTTTGTGAATAAAAAAAGGCAGCTCTAGTTGGGCATTTATTGAGTTGAGGTAGTGGGGAGTTGCTTGCATTTGTTTACTAGGAGTGAATGAAGAGAAATTCTATTTTCACACGGCAATTTACTCTTGTCCTCCTGGTTACTCTTTGCATAAAAACTCTATTTTGAAATACTACCATTTTACTCTCTGTCTCCAAAATTTTTTCAAACTTTAACATTTTTTTCTTAAAGCAGCAGAAGCACAACATACCAGCAATAAATTTTTTCAAACATTGACATTTTTTCTTAAAGCAGCAGAAGCACAACATGCTGAACAGCAGTAGCATCACCACTCCACCAACCGCCAGCCCCACTACTAGAGGCATCAACGTAGAAGACCACGGCAAGTGCAAAGAACGTCCGTCAATTGGCGGAGGGGCACACTTGAAGCATTAAAGCCAAAAGAAAAGAAAAAAAAAAAAAAAAAAATCTACAAATTGCATCTCTCTTCTCGAATGCAAAATTAATCCATTGACCAATTTGGACTTGGATCAAGATGACGAGGAAATGGAGAAAATAATCAAAGAAAGAAGGAGGTTTGATAGATTTCCTAGTCAAAATTTACCTACAAAGCCTTGACGAAGCTCTTGCTCCACTGCATCGACACCTCGTCGAAGGTCATCGCTGTGCTCTCCGCCCTCAATTGCTGCATTTTTTTTCTCCCTTTCATTAAAAATAAAAGTAAAAATCCCTCTTTTAGCTCTTTGAATTATTAAAGTTAAAGGAACTCTCTTTTAATAGAGCTGCTGGTGATTTTGGGAAAGAAAGATTTCGTGCATTTAATTAATAGTCGGCTTTTGAGAACGGAGTGAAACAAACGACGAATCAAATAAGAAAGAGACGCAGAAAAATTTGATAGTAGAGCCGAAGTAAAGACAAAACAGGTTTCAGATCTCTTCAAGGAGGAGGCGTCGGGCAGCGGACAGGAGGAGGATGGAGAGATGGGGTTGGAGGTGGAGAGAGTGGAAGAGAGGATGTGGGTGGGGCCGGAGTTGAGGAGGTTGGTGGGGCTGAAGAGGAGGTCGGAGCTGGCGAGGTTACCGGTGTATACGTCGACAGTGCTATTTGTTTCTTATTTCTTTGAAAATAATTTTGATAAAATTTTATGAGTGATGATGAAATAAATATAAAGTTAAAAAAATACGAAAATGAAAGGTAACTTTGAAAAAAAATAAAGGGGTATTTACTGGTTTGTCCCTCAAATCTTTATATATTATGATTTTGCCCCCCAAATCTTCATATTTAGAATTTTACCCCCCAAATCTCATAAGTTACAACAATTTTGCCCCTCTCTCTAACTTTTCCTAACACAGTTAAATATTTGACCATTTTACCCCTCTTTTCCTCTTTTATTTTCCTCCTCTCTTCTTCTTCTCTTTTCCTCCTCTCCTCCTTTCTTCATTATTTCTCCTCTCTTATTTCTCCTCTCTTCCTCCTCTCTTCTCCTCTCTTCTCTAACACAGTTAAATACTGAAAGAAAAGAGGAGAAAGAAGAGAAGAGAAATAATGAAGAAAAGGAGAAGAGAGGAGGAAGAAAGAAGAAAAAGAGAGGAGGAAAATAGAAGAGGAAAAGAGGGGTAAAATGGTCAAATATTTAACTGTGTTAGAGAGGGGGGCAAAATTGTTTTAACTTATGAGATTTGAGGGGCAAAATTCTAAATATGAAGATTTGAAGGGCATCATAATATATAAAGATTTGAGGGAAAAACCAGTAAATACCCCAAAAATAAATAATAAATTTATAATTATTTATAAGTTTTAAAAATTTTCATTTGTAAGTTTCTGTGTATAAAAGACAATTAAGTTGGCGGTTCTCGCGTTTGAGTCTAGGCCACAGTAGCCCTGAAACGATTGCAGCAAGGATACAAATTGAGAGCACATGCATTTGCGTGGAGGCTGGAGAGAGAGACAGAGAGAAGACAAACTGCTTGCTCCCACGTGGGCCCACCCACAAGCATCTCTCTCTCTCATCCTTGTTCCCTGGTTTGTCTCGACAAAGCGGAAGTTTCTAAAGGAACACACTATTTTTCCTAGTTAGCCCATTTAACAGTATATTTTTTCTATCTTGACTTTCAACTCGTACCATTGTTAGGTGGGCTCACTAGGAAAAATGGTGTGCTCTTATGGAAACTCCCCAACAAAACATTATCCATCAAATCTAATTGGATAATTGGAGTAAGACTCACTGTACTATATCATTAGTATAGTATAGTGTAACTTATTACTTCTTAACTTCAAAACTCTCAGTTTAGTCCTTTCACTTCTAACATTATTAGTAAACAATTTTATTATTCTTATCCCTATTTAAATTAAATTGCATATTTTTTATTTTTATGAAAACTCCAAAATACTTTCTTCTCCCATTTTAAACACAACACTACCGAAATGAGAGAAGAACATATTTGGGGATTTTTAATTAAAAAAAAAGGGTGCAATTCAATTTAAACAGCAAAGAATAATAAATTGTTAACCAATACCGTTAGAGGTCTAGAAACTAAACTGAGAGTTTTGAAGAAAGGGGTAAAGTTACACTATCCTTGTAGTGCATTGGGTCTCACTGTAATTAACCCAATTTAGTTTTCACTTTTTGAAGTTTCTCATCATCTTACCAAAATTTCAGAATTGTAGTGAGAATAATTATTTTTTAAAAAATCCACAATTTTAATGTATGCAAGGTGGAAAATCTGAATAGCTCGGGTACCATTTTAAATTTCCTATCACTACACTAGAACATTGAAGTTATAGTAACAGTTGAGAAAAATTGTTTTGTATTCTAACAATACTGAAAAAATGCATATACATTTTCAGAAATGTTACTGAGTTTGCAAGTTAAATGGAGATTGATTGATTCTGCTAAAGTCTATGCATGTATATATGTAATACTAGCTCAAATTAATTCATCGGATATAAAATAGGAGTTAGTGATTAATTCATAAAGTAATCATAACTCATATTTTTGAGGAATGAATTCATAGTTAATTATAAACTAATTTAACTCATGTTATTCTATCGTAGGCTTTAGCATATTTAAAATCAATATGTTATTGGTACCTCTTATATATACTCGTTTACCGTATATCGGAAGAATGCATTGCACCAACCCTTCCAGGTGCCACTTCCGTTTAAACAAATGCTTGAAGTGCATAACCATCGGTCTTACTTTAGTCTAGCAAACACTCTTAAAATCTTATGCCAGCCACTCTATTAGATGAGAGTTTTGAATATAGATTAGAAAGATAATTGGAACAAGTAGAAAAAGAGTTGCCTTTCAATTTGTGTACGGATTAAATCTCAACAACAACTAAGCCTCTTATTTCTAGTATTTGGGATAGGCTACATGAATCAAAAGAGAATCACGCCGGATCGATCATATTGATAATCTTTCTCTATTCATTTCTATCAAGTAATATCTCCTCATTTAAATCTCTGCAATGCATAACTTTTCGTATCACCTCCATTTATATTTTTTTCGGTGTTTCCTTTACTCTTTTAACTTGTCCTATATTGATAACCTCCTCTTGTCAAACTGATGCATTTATAGATCTACGTTGCACATAACTATACGGATTAAATCTTAGATTCCTAAATTTTCAATTAACAATCCTCATACTCTTCACGTCTTGAATTAATTGTCCTTAAAACTATATATCATTATTGGGATTTGGCTCAGTCATCAACACATATATTACTCTATAATGCAAAACTAATGAAATTTTCTAAAGATTATTTTGAATTGTTAGCGTATCATTAATCCAATATAAATTTTTGATTGGATACAAAACTTCACTAGTACAGCTAGACCCTACACCTAGGATGTTCCATCGGTCGCAGATTGGAGTTTTCGGATCGGATCCGCGGGTAGAAAGCTCCGATAAAAAAAAATTGCAACCGAACTGTGACCGATTTCGATCGAAGTCGGACGAAGTCGTCGGAGTCGGTGAGGAGTTTGTATTTCGACATTCAATTGATTGATTGATCGGAAATTGGAGTTCTCCAATTCGATCCAAGAAAAGAGAACTCCGATTACGATAAATTTTTCCGATCGAACTCAAATCGATTTTGGTAGAAAGCAGACAAAGCTGCCAGAATGGTGTTCACCTCAACCGACACCTCAACAGATCAGCACCGAGAATTAATTAATTGGGCCATCAATGGGCCGTTGCGTGGTCTTGGCCAGAAGAGGACGACGTGGAGGCACCTCATTGGCTACAGGGGTTAGTTTTGAATTCACGAGTTTAGCTTTTCATTCTTTTGGGAGTTAATAGAGGGGTTGTAAGGCAGTTGAGGATGATGACGTGGACGGTTGGGCCGAGTAAAGTGGAATTTAAGAAGTCAACGGTCAATACGGGGCGTGATGACGTGTCGCCGATAAATCACGCCCCTCTCGCTTCCAGCTGTTGTGCGCATGATCCCCGCCATTTCTTTAAATAAAAAAGGCCAATTAGAAAAAAATAATAATAATAAAATACATTTTTCCATCATTTTTTTTTTTTCAAAATAAAGGACTACTTTGGAGAGCAAAACAAAATACTCCAATATTGATTTTCGATGGAAAAGAATAAAATCACGTTTTGTTAAAATTGTTATAGCCATACCCTTTGATCTCAGTCTTTATATTTATGTTTAAGCCGAGAGTTGACTAATAGGAGATTACTGTTTTCGCTCTTGCACATGTATATATATCTTGTTATGATTTCTAGAAGAAAAGTCGGGTAATAAAAGAAAGAAAAAAAACCCTCTAAAAAAGAGAAATATTTAAAATATTCAAATTGATTATTTTGATTTTCAATAGTAAGTTCCACTAGTGGATAATTGGATATTAGCTTGTACATGTGCCCGACTTCTTAGGACATCTTTTACACGAAACAATCCCAACCAATATTTAAAGATCCAAAATTAATTTGAGATTTTATTTTATTATTATTTTTTTTTCCCTCCGGCTTAATAAATACCTCTCTAGAAGCCAGTGTACATGACTACAAAGCTTAATTAACTAAACATCTCCGATCATTATTGCTAAATGCTAAATCTAGACTTCCCCCAAACATTATAATATATAACAGAACTTTAAGAGAGAAATCAAATACTTCATATCCGGAATCTTGTGCATTTTGAGGTTTGATCCAAGAGAAAGAACCAAATGAATAACTTCACTTTGCTCACATAACATATAAAATTGTTAGTTAGTTGTATGTATCCTTATACTTTATCTCAAGGACGGTGGATGTCTATTTATAGCACGTAATGTTGGGGCCATAATATTTGTCGGTTGATTGAAACCTTACTAAGTACACCCCACATAGGAATATTTTTTCGTAAATTGCTTAAACTATTGAGGTTTTAGGGTTTGTGACACATCTTGCTTGTTAGGCTTGCTAACTTAACTATTAACCAAATTAGATGAAGTTGTTTTTCTAGAATATACTTGTTTCTTTGGGAGTTTGTTTTAGATTGTTCATCGATGATTCACACCATTTATCTTATGCAGTCGATATAAATCAACTGAATATAGACACTCTTTTTTTTTCTCGATAGCTTTGGTAACATATTCCCTGTAACCACTTAGGTCTAAATTGAAATGTTTATGATCAGTAAACTTTGTAAGTATGCTAACTGTTAGTTCACTAACTAGGAATAGAGAGGAGAGTAGCTAGATGCACCCAATACTTTTCTTTGTGAGCCCTAATTTTTTAGTGAGTCCCAGAAAAGTTTAAAACTTGCTTAGTTTTTCTTAGTGTACCTTATGTTTTTTCCGGAATTGCTCCTCTCCTCCCTTAGCAGTACCAGCAGTAGCGGCAGCGACAGCAACGACAGCGGCAACAACGGCAGTGGCAGCGACAACTATGACGCCAGCCGCTCGCCGCAGGTGCCTCTTGCTGCTGCAGCGGTGGTCATAGTAGCAACAGTCGCGGCAACTGCCATCGCCGCCGCGACAGTAGCGACAATAGCAGCAGCTGTCGTCTATTGCTGTCACTGCGGCAACGGTGGCGGCAGCAGCGATGACAACAGAGGCGGAGGGAGTTTTTGGTAGAGAATAAAGGGTTGGGGTTTTTTTGTCCAAAAAAATTTATGACAAACTTATAATTATTTAGTTTTTAGGTCATGTGGCTCACTAAGAAAAAACTGGAGTACATCTAGAAATAGGATTATGATGCAACGAAGCAGGATTGAAGAAGATTTCTCTTATAGATTTTTTTTTTTCCCCCTTCTGTTTCTCTCTGAGAATGATTTCTTAACAACATTCCATCAATTTAGATTGTCCTTTGACGATTCTAGCCTAAAAGGAAAATTCAAACGATTTCACACCTTTTTTCTCTCGATAGCTGCAATGATGTATACTTTGTAACCACTTAAATCATAAGTAAATGATTTATGTCTAGTCAACTTTGTAAGGTATGCTAACAAGTAGTTATCACCAACTTGGTATGGGGACTAAACAATTGTACTAGTATAAATGAGCAAAAATAAAAATAAAAATAAATATAAATATAATTGTACAAGTTAGATAGCTGAAGGTTCTCATTGTGGTCTTTATTACCCTTGTCCTTCTAGTTTAGGACTTTAAGGGATTGTTTTATTTGTTGAGGAAGTTGATTGGGAGGGCAAGGAGGAAGAAATGACCCTACAACGTTAGGGGCACATCACATGAGACCCGGGGCTCTCCCAAGTTCATGAATTTGATATCACGGAGGCTTCTATTTTTTTTTTTAAATGTGAGAAGTTGGTGTTTTTGAGCTTTTAAGTTGGATAATACTTACTAAGATAAAGAAAGGTTGTAGAACAGTAAAATAAATAAATAAATAAAAATTAAAAAAAAATAATTTCTTTTCTCACACGAATGCGAGGCTGGAAACCCAGCACTCGCACGCGAGTGCAAGGCTCAAATTAAAATAATAATAATTTTTTTTCCTTACGCAAGCGCAAGGCTGGAAACCCAGCCCTCATAGGCGCGGGGCTGGGAATCCAGCCTTGCAGGTGCGAGGCTCAAAAATTAAAAACAAAATTCAGAATTATCGCGAAGCCAATCTCTAATTAATTTTTGAAATAAATGACGAGACTGGTTTCCATGATTTAAATGGCAAGGCTGGTTCTCAATGATGGTTGAATTGATATTTTGAATTTGATTAGAACTTAATAGTGAGGCTGGTCTACGATTTCGTGCACAATAAATTGTGCTCCGTCCCGGACTATTTTGTAATTCCTACAAATTCTAATATGAGTCTAATTAATTTTTGGGTGCAGGATCAAGACCATATATAACGAATCTTGGAGCAAATCTAATCGAAAGTAAATTCAAATATCTTATCAAGATTACAATAAGATTATATTTCTATCTATAAGGAAATTCCTTCAACACCCTGAAACCTATAAATGCTCCTCTAGAGAGACTCAAAAAGAACCTTTGGTCAAATCTCTCTCCTGCGTAAGAGTCCGAGTTTCTTCCAAGATCAGAAGAAAAGAACGAGCTTAAGAAATCTCCACTGCCTCCAACTTTTGACATCGGATCGTCAATGAGAAACAAATCAATACGCATAGCTGTCTCGATCCCACGATCTTCTAATAAAAAGAGTGGCGTGTTCTATAAATCCTCTCATCTGTTTTTATTTTCTTGAATCTTTTCATTGTAATCAAAGAAAAAAAGAAATTTCTGTAATCTCAAATTTTTTGATTCTCAATGGCACTGAAAAGATCCCCGATTTTTTCCGAAAACAGACTGACGACTACAGTGGGAGAAATCTCCTATACTGAAAATGAGATGGTGGTCCAATCTGACATCAACAGAATTGAAGAAACGATGGAGAAGTTGGTGATTGAGGTCGAGTAACAAAAATACGTTGATTACATATCCTTGGACTCGTCGAGTCCAAGCAAGAAATTCGCACGGCAAGAACACAAAAATGTGACGAACTCAAAACGTTCAAAATCACCTGAATAAAAAGATGACCTTATAGTTTTGGATGACAATGAGGCATTGATTCATCAATAGCCATTTGGATTTTCAAACTCTGGTTCATCAAAACAAACAGTGTCCCTTCCAATATTCAGGAAACTTGCTGCGATCGATGCCATAGGAAAACCTATTGCAGTGTAAAGACGGACCCGAATCCGCAACTGAAATCAGAGGTCGCGCCGTAGGGCACTCAGAGCCCGCTTTGCACGCCAGGCTCAAAATCAGCCTAGTAAAAGTCAACCTAGTAAAAAACAGTTTGGTAAAAATCAGCCTAGAAAAAGTCAACATAGCAAAAGTCAGCCTAGCAAAAATCAGCTTGGCAAAAAACAACCTAGTAAAAGTCAGCCTAGTAAAAATCAACTTAGCAAAAATCAGCGTAGCACTTCTCAGTCTAACAAAAATCAATCTAGCATTTCTCAGCCTGGCAAAAATCAACCTAGTACTTCTCAGCCTAGCACATCTCAGTCTGGCAAGAATCAGCATAGACTTCTCAACCTAGCATAAATCAGCCTGGCAAAAATCAGCCTAATACATTTCAGCCTGATAAAGATCAGCCTAACACTTCTCAGCCTAGTACAAATCAGCTTGGTAAATATCAGCCTAATATAAATCAAGAAGGACGCTAGGGTAAATCTCAGCCCTACATGAACAAAAATGAACGCCAGGCTGAATATCAGCCCCGCATGAAAAAAAATAAACGTCAAGCTGATTTGTAGCCTAGCATGAAAAAAACTACACATCAGCTTAGCATAACTAAAATTGAAAATCAAATTAAATCTAAACCAGTACGCGAGGCTAGTTTGATTAAGCCAGAGTGCGAGACTAGATTAGTGTGTCATTCTTGACTAGTACGCGAGGATCATCCAGTGCGTGGGGCTAAAGTTAAGCCTCAGTATCACGTAAGAACATAAGAACGTAGGGTTGCCAAGCAGTTTCATGCAAAACATTTCAAAACTAATGCTAGATATAGAACCAATCTGGGGGTTAACAAATATAACTTTCATGACTTTTCAGAGCCACTTGTCTGAACAAAGAAACCTTGCATAAGAAGCAGACCCCGCCCTCAAAAGATGGTTATATCAGCACCACATAAAGAAACTCTGAATTTACAGAGACTATCTCACAAATAAAAGAAAGGCAGCATGACCCCATTAGTCCTACTGTTGCGAGGAGATGCTTGCAGCAGTTTTGACTCACTGTCACTGCCGAGTCCCAAGACCATATGTATTTAACTGGCTGTCAGTACAGAGATTCGATATTCAAAATGAAGACAGCTGCAAAAACAAACTCTGACTCAAATCAAGACTTGCCCACTTTCATGTCGAATATGCTGAACAAATGCAAGAAACCAATCGTCGAAGAACATACCTCTGATACTGAAGCAGAGAAAACCTATCATCACACATACCTAAGGTTGGGCATGAAGGCTCTCTGTGATTACAAAAGATTAGTAGGGGGTTCTGATGAGGAATATGAAGAGTTTAGTGAGTATTCGGCCATAACAATGCCGCGATCGCACGCTTCCTCTCGGTTCGGGGGAAGAACAGTTCATATAGTCGAACAGTCGACCGAGATGAGTCAAAACATCGAGGTACAAGAACATCTCATCCAAGAGCAGTAAAGAAGTATGGATGAGCTCAAAGTGATGGTCACGAAGATCGATGAGCTCAAAGTGATGGTCACGAAGATCATAGAAAATACTCAAAAAAATACAAAAGACGGAGCAGGGGGTTCTTCCTCTTCTGAGAAGGCAAATAAGTATGAGACCAAATTCAACTCAGATGCCGAGAGAAAAGGCGAGGAGGACAGATATGTTATCGATCCCCACGCCGAAAAAATAGAGAAGCTTCAAAGTCAAATAAAAGTATTAATGCACTGGAAGGGATTGTAGGAGACGGAAATTACGAGACCCTATTCGATAGAGTGGGAGTCCGCAACGTTTCCGACAAAATATAAGCCTTTGAAGTTAAAATCATATTATGGGAAGGGCTCTCCAAACCAACATATGTATTATTTCCTTTTTCAGACCGACCATCTAATAGGCAATGACCCAGTGATGACAAAAATATTTGCAAATACCCTACGAGGGCCTGCATTCACTTGGTTTATACAGCTGCCCTAAAAAATTATCAATGCTTAATCTAACATGGAAAGGGAGTTCCTACCTCGCTTCTTTGAAGACGATATCGAAGTATCAATCCACTCTCTTCTAGAAAACAAAAAAAAAAAGATGAGACGATTAAAAAATTCATTGAGTGTTTCCGTGAAATGTCAGTACGATGCGGCATGGCATGTCGCAGGAAACATTGGTGGAGACCTGCAAACATAATCTTCATATTAGGATATTAGTCAAAATGAGAGCAGTAGAGTTCACAAGCTGGAAGGATCTAGTCAAAAAAGAGCAGCAAGCGGAGGACATAATTCAACATATCAATGAATACCATGTCCAGAGTAGGATGGTCATAAATCAGCCATAACTACAGCCACAATCATCCCATTTTAAGAGAAATGAGGTAATGACTACCAGAACTGCTGCAAACAAAAAATCACAAAATAATCATGATTCTTTTATATCACAATGAACATACGATTTTAAAGATGAACAAGCAGTTAAATTCATTTACCTATTAAATAAAAAGAGGATGCTCAAGTTACCCAAAAATCTAAAGCCAAAAGAAGCTGGAAAAACAGATGATCCTAAGTATTGCCTCTACCATCAAACTATTGGGCACACAGGCAAGAATTGTTATATTTTGAAAGATAAAATTCAGGCACTCATCGAGACAAATGTGATCAAGTTGAGACTGAAAGAAAAAAGAGTCTGCGAAAGCAACGATAGTTACCAGTGGATCCTTAGAAGACCAGTGCAAATCCGATCCATATGGAAAGGATGGCGATAAAAAACTACGATCCACAAAATTTGATGGAAAAATGACTGCCATAAATAAAAAATGAAAAAAAAGTAAAAAAAAAAATGTACGAATTTTTATTGCCCAATGGCACCAAGGCAATGGGAAGAGAAATTAAAAAGTTCTCGTCCTATCATACTGAGGGTGGGAGTATGAAATCAAACAGCCCAAAGGAAGAACGCAAGCCTATGCCCGCATACAATGTGAGGCCAAGCCAACGTAAAATCATTTAGGGTATGAAACTAACTCGAGACTAACCCAGTGTAAAGTCATCTAGATGCGAGACTAACTCGAGACTAAACCAACGTGCATCGTTATACTAGTGTACGAGACTAAAGCAGCGCACAGAACTCATCCAGAGTATAAAAGTGAACAGAAATGTAAAACTAAGATTCAACCTCGCATAATCTATTACAAAAAAGAATGTAATCTATTACTACATAACGAACTTCATGGATAGCCAAACAAGTCCTATGCAGGGGATGGGACTCATATCCAGCCAAACAAGAATATGTATGAAACCAGCATAAAGAACGTGAGGCTAATACCTACGAACAATGCAAGACCATTTAAAGCAAAATCATCGTATATGACTTATTCAAAAGTGCAAAAACTCCAAAACGCAAGGCTAATTTGCAACTCTGCGTAAAAAAATTGAAATGCAAGGATAACACATACACGAGGCTATCTGGCAAACCGTGTAATTTTCATTATTGGAAGAGATGCAGAATACAAGACAAAATTACAGCTAGGCATAAAATTCTCAATACGCAAATATAAGTCAGCATTCAACGAACACAGCGCGAGGCAAAACTATAGCACAAGACTAATCCGGGGCGTGAAAATAAATCAGAATGCAAGGCTAAGTTTTGGCCTTGCACAGAATGATCAAAACATAAAGCTATGTTTCAGCATGCACAGATGTCCAGAATGCGAAGCTAACTCTCAGTCCTGCGTAAACTTCGAAGAAGAAGAAGGCGGTCAATTGAATTACAATGCTCATCATAACCATTCGAATGTGGCCCACATAGAGGGTGGGACCCACACTAATAAATCTTGTATACAATGCGAAACTAAACACTGCATACAATGTGATACTAAGCTAATGTAAAGTTATCTAAATGCGAGGCTATGTTCATGGCCAAAATGCGAGGCTAATTCTCAGCCCTACATAAACTTCAAAAAACGGAAGGTTAAGGCCTGCGTCAGAAACTTAAGGCGCCAGTCCAACCAACAGTCTTGCATAATATCTGATGAAAAAAAAGGTGGTCCATTGACTTACCATGGACCGTAACCAATCAAATGAGGCCCACACAGGGGTGGGACCCGCATCTAGTGAACCTTGCGGTTAAGCCCGCATAAAGGGATCAAGACGCGAGATTAACCTCGTGTAAAGTAACTCAAGCACAATGCTATGACTGCGTGGAGTGCAAAGTTATACTCGCAACTAGATGCAAATCTAAATTAGTGTTGAAGGCTAAGTCAGTGCATAAATCTAACTCAGTGTGCGAGGTTAAACCAACACACAATCTAACCCCGTTAATAACGCAAAGGTAAAACTAGCCCAGTCGCGAGGCTCTGCTAGCTTAAAATGTGCGGCTAAGCCTGCAACCAAGATAAAATGAGGCTAAGTTTGCATTCTGAATGCGACGCAAATATCGAATAACACTATCAAAAGCGTAAATTTTATGATTTTCTGGTGCTTTGCAATGGGGTCAATTCTGCAAGAAAATTAAAATCTGTATCAATTTTATAAAATCAGAAACCAGAGAACCCGTAGGGGGTTGGGACATATTACAATATCTCCCAGTGAGTAGGGATACAACTCCTACTGCTCACAGGGGGTGGTGATACATTATAACTCTTATTTGTCGTAGGGGTTGGGATATATTAAAATCGCTACTTTCTCAGAGCCAGTTTGCTGAAGTAAGAAGAGCTACTCTGGGAGTGGAGATAGTATTGATATTTCTCACAAACATGTGATCTTTACTTATTTACTAAACCATGCACAATCAATGTGACAGAGTACACTGTGCTCGTAATCAACTTCCAAATAGCTAAGCAGCTGAGGGTGAAGCGTCTCAAGATGTACAACAATTTGAAGCTTATCGTCGATGAGATAACAGGAGAGTACGAGATTAACATAAAGTTCTTGCGCTCTATCATCAAGTGGCATTCAAAAAGACCAACAAATTAGAAAAATTTCATATCGACCATGTGTCACAACACAAGAATATGTACAAAGATGCCCTCGCGTCACTCATTGTAACTTTGGCACTGCCACTTAGTCAAACAAGCATGTCACTATCGGGAGCCGCAATCTTCGTTGCTCTAAAACAATATTGGAGACAGACAAAGCGTACCAAGTTGGATCAAATCTTGAGCCCCTGGACTGGCACTTTTCACTCATAAATTATGCGCTATATGTCATACTTTCGAAAGATCCAAAGGACGTAGCCTCAGTAAAGAAGAAGGCAACTAAACTCTACTGTGATGTAGTGCTATAAATTCTATACTGCAAATCACAGGATGATACCTTCACTGCTTCTCAAAAAGAAAAACTCAAGAAAGACTTACAGGGCCCACCAAGCAGGGCCAAAACTCCGGATCCGCATTAGAAGAATCAACTAGTTCTGCATAGATGTTGTGGCATACGCATAGCATTGCAATGCTCACCAATCCCAACAGCAAATCTAATTATATCAAGCACACATTTCAAAAGGAAAGGCTTTCAAAGAAAGGGTTCATGACCCTTAAGACAAAAAAAATAAATTTGAACCCAAAATGGAAAGGACCCTCCGTGATAGAGACGATCTACTCGAATGAAATTTATCATTTAAATAATGAAAGTGCCTTCACCCGAAGGCTATAATGGCCAAGGGGAGAGAAAACTGAAATCCTCACCAATCCTATTATACTAGGGGTAGAAACAACCCAATCCCAAAAAGACAAAAAGAAGATGAAACGTTTGACATTTAAGCCCAAACAAAATGCTCGACAACTCATCATGCTAAGGAGAATAGTATGGCTAGCCCAACGTACACGGCGATTGGTAAAGGCATGTCAAATCCGTTGATAGCTGAGAGTTTACTAAAAATCACATAACAAATCAGCCACAATACTATCCTATAATGATACATCATTGCCCAATACCGAAAAGGCAAAGGGAAGAAGGAACATTTGACATTTAAGCCCAAACAAAACTCTCAACAACTCTTCATACTGAGGGGAATAACATGGCTAGCCCGACGCAAACGGTGTTAGTAAAGTTATGCCAAATCCGTTGATATCTGGGGGTTTGCTAAAAATTCTGTAAACCTGTCATGTTAAGCTCTTAATTTTGACAATAAGACTTGAACCATCTCATCTCAAAACAACCAAATATGTCAAGTTAAGCTCTTAATTTTGACAACGAAATTCGAACTATCTCATCTCAATACAAATAAACATGTCATATTAAGATCTTACCTCTGACAGCGAGATTTGAACCATCACACAAATAATACATCCTCTGATCTTAACATGATCACCGGCTATGTTTGTCAGCCAAGCGAGTCACCGGCTCTGTCTGTCAATCTGACGAGCCACTCCATAATATTAAACCAAACAATCTTGGTATGTTTAATACTACACCTCTATCAAAACCGATAATACTGATCTGATTATCTTAGCGTGTGCAATTAAGCACCTCCACCAAAATCCCAAGCATGTGTAATTAAACGTCTTTGCCAAAACTCCATAGGTACGTCTAACTGTACACCTCTTCGACCCTAATCCGGTCGTCTTGGTAAGTTTAACAGTACACCTCTGCCGAAACTCTATGAGTACATTTAACAGTACATCTCTGTCCATGGCTCTTCGATCTCAATTCCATCGTCCCGACTTTGTCTGTTAGCCAGACGAGTCACCCCTCAATATGAAAATAATCACCGGCTCTGTCTGTAATCTAGGCGAGTCATCGGCTCTATTTGGTAACCCAAACGAGTCACATCACAATCAAAATACTAAGCTCGCTAAGATATCTCTACACCCTTAGCAAGTTTTATCTTCCATGAAATCATCCACCAATTCTATTAAATTTATCCATCAATTTTAAAACGACCACTTCATAGGTGCGTCAGCTACACCTTTGTCTATGACTCCTTGATTCTGACTCAATCACCAAGACTTTGTCTGTTATTCAGGTAAGTCAACCTCATAATGATTAACAAAACTCAGTTTGCTATATACTTAGCAAGTTTTATCGGGCACTTTAAACAATTCAGGTTTAGGACACCAATCATGAATAAGAATTCAAAGTATTTCAAAATTTTCAGAATAGATAAAATTTTGAAAACTTTAGAGAAGTCTTGTAGAATAGTAAAAAATAAATAAAAATAAAATAAATAATTTCTTTTCTCATGCGAGCCCAAGGCTGGAAACCCAGCACTCATGGGCGGGAGGTTGGAAATCCAGCCTTGCGAGTGCGAGGCTCCAATTAAAAATAATAATAATAATATTTTTTTTCCTCGTGCCCAGCCCTCGTAGGCACAAGGCTGGGAATCCAGCCTTGCGGGCGCGAGGCTCAAAAATAAAAAATAAAAAAATTTAGAATCATCGCGAAACCAACTTCTAATTAAATTTTGACTTAAATGACGAGGCTGGTTCCCATGATTTAAATGGCAAGGCTGGTTCTCAATGATGGTTGAATTGTTATTTTGAATTTGATTAGAATTTAATAGTGAGGTCGGTCTCCAGTTTTGTGCATAATAAATTAGGCTTCGCACCAGACTATTTTGTAATTTCTACAAATTCTAATCTGAGTCTAATTAATTTTTTGGTGTAACATCAAGACCATATACAACGAATCTTGGAGCAAATCTAATCAAAAGGAAATTCAAATATCTTATCAAGTTTACAACAAGATTCTGTTTCTATTTACAAAGAAACTCTTTCAACAATTTAGAGCCTATAAATATCCCTCCAGAGGGACTCAAAAAGAAGTTTTGGTCAGAACTCTCTCCTGCGCAAGTGTCTGAGTTTCTTTCAATATATGAAGAGAAGAACGAGCTCAAAAAATCTCCACCGCCTCCAACCTTCGACGTCGATCGTCAACGAGAAACGGATCAATCCTCATAGCTATCTCGATCCCACGATCTTTTGATAAAAAAAGAGCGACATATTCTATAAGTCCTCTCGTCTGTTTTTATTTTCTCGAATCTTTTCATTGTAATCGAAGAAAAAGATAAATTTCTATAATTTTAATTTTTTTATTCTTAATGGCAGTGAAAAATCTCCGATTTTTCTCGAAAACAAAGGTGCCCAGGGTTTTGTTGCTTTGCTACTCACTTGGCAGATTCTTCAGATAGGAATGAGAATAAGCAAATACAAGGGTCAGTCCTTCGTGACCGTTCTATTCAAATTTTTAAATAAAGAAAAAAATTTATTTTTCCTTTAAAATTTTGAATACAGCAGGTAAAGAACTAGCCATTAAATCTACATATATATTCTCTGTTTTTTTTTTTTATCCCCACGTGATGTAAATATCCTCCCTTGCCATTAAATAAGATCTTCTACTTGTCATCTCTTCTTCATGTGTATGTTTCTTATTTGTGTGTTAGTAGTTTTTACCTTTGGTCATGTATGCAAGTTCTAATCATAAAAATTTACAGATAAGTTACATATTAAGTATTGTGGCATACTGGTTCAATAATAACAATACTAATAATAAATTTACGACTCTCAATTGTTAATTAAAAGCCTACCCTGCCACCTACAGATGGAGACTTGAATCCACTGACCTATGCTTGATAGCAAAAAATAAAAAAGGTGTAGCATAACCAATATTTAGCCACTATAATTGAATATATGCACATTATAGTAGAATATGTAGCTTTAGAAAGTTTAAACGTTCGATTCGCTCTCTAAACACAACTACACTTGGTATACTTGCAATATGAAGATAGCATATTAGGTGATGTTAGGGATGAGAATAGATGGGTCTAAGGTTCAGTACCAATCCATGTTATTCAAATTTTTGAACTAAAAAATAAAATTTTTATTTTTAATTCAAAAATTAAATGTACAGACTAAGAACTGGCTCTTGGACCTTTCCGTTCTCATCCCTAAGTAATATAGATGGAAACATAATTGCTGGGCATTCTTCTTCCCCTCCTAGCCCAAAAACAAAGCCTTGTTGGTGATGTCTTCTCTATACAAAAAGGATTCATAATGTGTCCCTCAAAAATCTGGATGTGGGTTTTTATTCTGGATGCAAAGTTATTTGGTATTCATTTTTTGTTGGAAAGGAAAAGGAATATACTCCAAATCTATATTCATCCATGCAGGGGGAAAAGAATTTGGAGTCGATAAGAATTAAGCTATACGGAGCAAACAGCCTCAAGTACGCGAGGCTATCAGTCCCCCGCGAGGCTAATAGCCATGCGTGTAGGGCTAATTCCAATTTCCAAACTGGATTTCTTTTTGGATTTTTATCAGAATTCCGATCCCAATCATGTCCAATCACGCCGAATTGAAATTTTCAAATCCAAATATAAGTTCAGAGATTGAATTTAACTGAGATTCCATCTTTATCTCTAAGAAAACCCCTAAAACTATAAATAGGAGCCAAAAGTAGAATCTTAGGATCTTTTGGAAGACCTTTGGATGCTCTAGAGTTGATTTTCTATGCAAAGGCATACTGACTAGCAGCAAGAAGCCATCGGCCAGAAGCCATCTCTATCAAATCTCCATATTCAAGATCGATTCAAGTATCAGATCGTCAATGGAGTACGAGATCGCTCGGAGTACAGAGTCGACGCTCCATAACCACATTTAGAACTCACATCTTCCGTAAAAAACAGAGACGTATTATAAGTCCTCTCGTTTGTTTTTTATTTTTCTTTTCATAGTAATTTGGACAATTTTTATTGTAATATTTAAATCCATAACTATGAAAGGAATATATTGATCTTTGCTATAAATTTATTTCAGTTCCAATTTTTGACCTTTGTGAAAACTTATTCACGAAACTTAACTCTCTTTGAAGATGAACCGGAATTTTATGGAGAGGTATCAAAAAGAATGAAAGCCATCAGAGGAGTTTTTTTTTTTTTTTTTTTTTTGCTAAAAATTTTATATAAGATGCATGTCGCTTTAACTATAAGGGTTTTTTTCTTTTTTCATGTGGTCTTAAAGTCAGTTCTTATTATCTAGCTTCTATTTCTAGTTTCTATTTCGCTAAAAATCTTACATAACAATGCACGTGGCTTTTATTTCTAGTTATTTCCGAGCTTGGAGACCAACGAAAATCCCGGTAGAATTATGAAAAAAAAAAAAAACAAAAAAGGAAAATTCAAATACATATTTTGATGCTTGAAAAAATATTTCAAAAAACAGTAGATCTCTAGCCAAAATGTAATGCATATGTGGGCTATGCTGATACTCCTGAATCCCTGATCGGAATGTTAGCGGTTCATATGTGATTATAATTCTACATTGGATATGACAAAAAAAGGTTTATAGATTTAAATATAAAGTTCGAGTCTCTACATATCAGCTTAAATTTTTGGATCAGATTAATTCTCGAATTTATATTTAGATCCATTATGCTCCTGAACAGGCTCGATATTTCATCCCAACAACTAGATTCTTCTTCCCTTTGCATGGTGTAGGGGTCCCAGAGAGACTGTGGAATTGTTAGCCTCTCAAAATCTAAAATAGGGACACGGGCCCTGATCCAATGGCTCAGCACTTGGGCTGCCTTCAGTGAGAAAACAAGACATATTGCTAACTGACATGGTCGAGGCAGTTCCAGGCGGAACGAGAATAAAGTGCTCAGGCTAACTCTTGCTCCGTTCTACTAAAAAAATTTAATTAAAAATAAAATTTAAATTAGTTTTTATTTTTTCTAATTCAAATTTTTAAACAGAACAAAACAAAAAATCATTATTTGAACCTGTCCATTATCATCCCTAGAGAAGAAAGCCACGGGACAGTTGCCCAACACTGTTATCATCGAATCTCCCTCAAAAGGCTGCACTGTTTGCTACATTTGCGTTTAAACGTAGATGGAAGGGATAAGGGTTATGTAACAATGAGAATGAATAGATTTAAAGATCAATTTTTGATTTGTTCTATTTAAAATTTTAAATTAAAAAAATAAAATTTTTATTTTCAATTTAAAATTTTGAATAGAATGAGCTAAAAGTTAAACTTTAGATATGCACTTCAAACACCCATGTGGTCGAGAGATCCTCCGTGATTTTGGACTGGGAGGCGTGCAATGCAACAGAAGGTGGGTCAAGTGAGAGGCCCGAGAAGATTTCTATTGAGGTGTCAATGCATTGTAGCAGGTATGTCGTGTGCCTCAGCTTTCGTACGTGGTGGTTGAAACTTAAGTGTATAAGGTGGGATGATCAAGACATTACTTTGCGTCTGCTCGATTTCTGAGTTTGCTTGTTTCACACGCGATTGAGATACTTCTAAACTTAGGTCCTGTTTGGATTTTAGAAGTGAGAGAAGTAGAGAAGAAAATTAGAAGTAGTTTTTAAAATGGAAGGTTAGAAAGAGAGTTGTTCAATAGAGTTCAAGTGTTTGTAAGCTCACTTTTGAAAGTAAGAAGTGGAATATGAAAAATATTATTTTATTATCAAATTAAATAAATAATAATACTAATATATTTGTTGATTGAGTAAAATTGAAAAGTAATAATGAGAAACTAATAAAAAATAATATATTATCTTGTTCCTTGAGCTTCAAGAGCACTTCCACTCAAAAATGAAGGGAAGAGAAAAGGGGAAGTTAGGATGCTACATAGAATCCACATCATCTTAGTGGAAATAACTTCCAATTCTCTTCTTGGCCAAACAAACAAGTGAAGTAGTAAAAATAGCCTTACTTTCACTACTTACATTCTACTTCTATACAAACAAACACACCCTTAGTATTATCTCTTTTCTTTTATCTAAATCAATGATTAGTGCATGCAAGTATGGATCGTAGTGGATCCATGGGTCAAATTTTGATTTTTCGTATACAAAATTTTGAATTTCAAAAATAAAAGTGATAGAGATGAGATTAGTTATTTAGTTGGATTTAATTTGATTTGATTTGATTAGGAATTTAGTTAGATTTTGAATTTTTAGAGATTTGTTATTATCTTGTTGTTTTAGAATTTTCTATATATATGATCTGTAAAATCCTAATCTGAGAAGAGAGTGAAATATAATTTTTTTTGGAAGCATGTGATTTGTTTTATCAAATCTTTCATTGAGTGATTCGTGAGAGAGTGGGCGTGTGATTCACCTAGGCGTAAGGTCCAAATTCTAATTTATCCCCCAAAACCCTAAGTTCTTCCCCAATTTCCTACCACAAAACCTAAATCGCTTCCATCCGCCGTCAAATTGGTATCAGAGTTCAAAATCCACATCTTCAGATATCAGAGCTAAACTTTCACATCTTCAGCTATCAGAGTCCAAATCAATCTCCATCTTCTTATCTTTTCATCTTTTTTATTTCTGAGAAAAAATCATATTAAAAAGAAAAAAATAAAAAAAACAAGTGAGAAAAAAAAAGAGAGAGAGATAAAAAAGAGATAAAAAAACCAAATTTTTCCTCTTCTTCTCCCGCAGCAGCAACAACGCAGCAACAAGCAGCAGGCAGCAGCAACAGCCGCGCAGCAAGCAACAAGCAGCAATAAGTAACAACAGCAGAAACAACAAGCAACAACAGCAGCAACAACAAGCAGCAGCTGCAACAACAGCAGCAACAAAAACAACAACAACAAATCAACAACTACAGAACACCCTCATCACTGCAGCGCTCTCCCACCGCCCGCAACCCAACTGAACCCGATTTGCTTCCAATGATACTTGATTGGGTCTAGCAAAGCAAGTTTGAACTGTTTACAAGGTGCAGATCCGTTAAGGAGAATTCAGACCCGTTAAGAGTTTTTGAGACTGATTTTGAAGCCATTTTGAATTCCGTTCACATCGGATTCCAGATATAATCGACACATTCCAATTTTGGTATTTTCTAAACTTGATTTAAATATGGGATTCATATTTTGTGAAATATATATCAACACAAATGTCGATTTCAAGTAAGTGGAGTGCGATATATATAATGCAGTCTCATATTTTTATAGTTATAATGATCCTAATGGTTATGATAAATGTGAGAGTAATTTGAAGCAATTTTTCCGTTACTTTCTGTTGACTTCAGAGCAGAAATACAATTATGCCAAATAAAAGTTGGTTAGAGAAGTTTCAGATTGGTACCTCAACAACTATAAATCTCGTCCAATTTGAAATCGTTTGCAGTTTTTTCTTCGTGCACGGTATACTCCGCATCTTATTTTTGAACAGTCCTCTAAATGTGAAGGATACGGACACTCGACTCATTAGTATTCTTCCATCAAATATTCGGCATGTGGAGAATTTTGGCATTATGAATATCAGTATCGTTCGAAAAGTACAGATATACACATCAGCTTCCGAGAATTTATGTGATTATATTATGGTTGAGACCGAAGCCATCATAGAGCCCGTCACAGGTGCAAAAGTTGTTGATCCAGTTTTTTTGCCAGAGCCAACTACATAAATATTTATTTGCCATGTTCATGAGAATCGTGTTTTCAGTAACTTTCCAGCTCACATTCCAAATTTTTCATTTTCTACAAAAGCGACAGATTTTGACTTCTCTCTAGACTTTCTACAATTATTACTGTCGCCACCATGAAAATGTCATATAGCATACATTTGACTTCCAAATTGTTTGATTTTTTTATATTTAGTTCGGTGGAAATATTTGCCAGATCTCGAGAAAATTGACCAATTTCACTTAACCATACTGGACTTTCTTCTTATCGCTATTCACCAGGTGGTGAATATTTCCAAGCGCGGAAGAATTGATAGAGATGAGATTAGTTATTTAGTTGGATTTGATTTGATTTGATTTGATTTGATTATAAATTTAGTTAGATTTTAGATTTTTAGAGATTTGTTATTATCTTGTTGTTTTAGAATTTTCTATATATATGGTCTGTAAAATTCTAATTTAAGAAGAGAGTGAAATATAATTTCTTTTGAGAGTATGTGATTTATTTTATCAAATCTTTCCTCGAGTAATTCGTGAGAGAGTGGGTGTGAGGTCAAAACCCTAATTTATCCCTAAAACCCTAACTTCTTCTCCAATTTCTCTACCACAAACCCTAAATCGCTTCCATCATGCGTCAGAAAGTTTTATTTTTAATTCAAAATTTTGCATAGGAAAGACTAAAAATTTAACCATAGACGTGTCTATTACTATCCCTAATGGTTCGATGAAGAATTCAAAGTTACTCAAAAGACTAGATGATAGTCGATTTATATTTATCTCACTCTCATGGGAAGACTTCATCAAATTGTTCATATTCATTTATTTCTATACTTACTACTGATTTATCTCCTTTCACATGAGTTTTTTTTTTTTTTTAAATCTTACAGCTATAAATTGAGGAGGATATTTGTTTTTGGACATGTAGCAATATGGATGAGGGGAGAGCGGCATCGAGTCCCAGTTCCTTACAAAGGGACCCCCAAGAGAAGACTAGATCTTAGATCCTGACTTTAGCATTTATCAAGATAGAAGAAGAAGAAGAAGAGGCGTAAATTCTAGCCGCAGGACAAGAGTGATCTTGCAAGCAAGGCGGAGTTTTCAGTGCTGAGTGGACCCTATATAGTATAGAAAGACCACTTTGGCATGTATCTTTAAATATTTCTAGTTCTGTTTATTTGTATTTATGGTCCACTCGTTAGTGAGGGCTCTAGGCAAGTACTTACTATATAACTGCTTTGTTCCGTTAATTTCCAATTAATGGAGTATAGGAGATCTTAACCACTATGCTCTAAAAACGAAAGTCGAAAAACCACACAAAAGATCATCTCACCCTTAGAACAAGAAGGGAAAAAAAAAGGATCACTCACTTGCACACACCAAAACTATAGTAGTTATTAGTTAATAATAATAATAATAATAAGGAAAATAATTAAGGTGGCTGAAGCTTCATTGTTACTATTTCTTTCGAGTATCCAGTTCAACGGTAGCGAATGGTGTGATATGTTGTTCTTGAGATGGAAAAGGCATTTTGTGAAAGGGATTTGCCTTAAACTATATATATATATATATATATATATATATATATATATATATATATATATATATATATATATATATATATATATATATATATATATAACTCAGAAAAAATTATGTGAGCAGCCAGCTCAGGAAAAATAATGTGAGTATATAGTGATCCAATAATTTTTCTTCAATTTTTTTTTTTTCTAAAACTAGAATCTCTATCTCGTTTAACTTCTTTAAAATCAAATTTCATAAGTTTTGAAATTCATATTTTTTCATCAAATGAATACCAAATATTTTATTCATTGAAAAACGTAAATTTTGTGTGAACTTGATGAGGAGGAAATCAAAACTAAAACCCAATAAATTGGATATGAGATCAAAATCCAAGAGAAATCTTTTTTAAAAAATTACTAAAGACACCGAAAATAAACTTCATTTCAGATAATCTGTGTAAGCTATCAACTCATTTCTATTAAAGAAACACGAAAACACGAAAAACGTAGCTTATACAGATTTATAATATGAGTTCTATATTTGTTCTGCATAATGCACTTTTCAGTCATATTTTTGCATATCTATTGAGAACTTGGAGACAATTGGTACTCGAAGCAACCATGGCTGTTCAAAGGCCAATGAGCTCGCTCAATGCGTTGAAGCAACCATGGTTGTTACAGGCGCACCATGAAAGATACTGACCCTCAACGGTAGAACATGGAACTCAACAATAAGAAAGACAATTATAACCGACATAGCCGCATAAAGAACCAGTTTAAGATAAAATGAGTTAGACGACAAGAGCGGGTTAAGCGATCACAAAAATGTTAAAAGCACTTTCTAAGAACTACCCAAAAACAAAATAAACAATTAGAAAAGAGATGATATAAAAATTAAACTGTATAATACGGTATCTAAATTGCGCCACCATTAGCTATCTCAACACCCAATACAGCCACACCGATATCTTATGAATAGCTTCACGAGATACACCCCAAGAATAAAACGACACAGACGTAGCTGTGAGTTTTTTTCTATCTAGCAAATGCTAATTTCAAAATCCAAGTTCACAGTCAAAAATTCTTTATACCCCGAAACCCTTTCAATCGAGAGAGAAGAAACAGTACATACAATGACGATAACCAAAATAAAGTTGGAAAGCCTAAACATTGTTGTTATACAATTTTGGGGGAACAACACTTGCAAAGGGACAGACCAAAAACTCTGACAACTAAAGATCAGAGAGCTTTCACTACAGAGGGGAGGTAATAACTACAGACATATTAGAAAGGAATAACGAATGGCTTTCCGCTAAATGAAACCAATGAAATGAAAAAATAGAGCACCAGAGGGAGACACTCGAGGATGGATGTCAGGCTATGAACAGAAGAATCAAACGTATCTGTTACATGGTGCTACTGCTTTCACTGGCCGAAACCGAGGAGTTCTCAGACTTCACGGCAAGAGAACCCCTACAAAAATCCAGTCCCTGAAGTGATCTCCCGAGGGGGTCCTGCTGCATCATATCTGAAAGGGCATGAGAGTGGCTGAGCATCTGGCGGTTCGAAAGGCTGGCAGGGGACTGGTTAAAGATCGGCTGCATCTGAACGTGATGATTGCCCGACTGTTGTTGCTGGGAAAGGGAGAAGAAGGATGGGTTGCATTGCATCTGTTGAAGCCCAGCACTGTAACTTTCACTGAGGTTTGCCATTTCGCCTGTTGCAATCTTCAGCCTCTCAACTTCCTGCTTCAATGCCTCATTTAACGCTGCAGAGACATTATGCTGGCATCAGTCTTGAAAAGCTTAGCACCAAAAAGGAATGAAGATACATGATCTTTCTCACAGAGAGACGATTATTTGGGGCATGTTTTGCACAAGAGATGCAACATTTATTTGTTGATTTGTTGTCGTTGGGTCATTGTTCATTTACAATGATAGCATCATAGTGTTTTCAATTTAAAAATAGCTATTACCATCTCGATTTTTAAAGATGTGTCCATGACCAAGAAAAGACTGTTAAAAAGTTGAAAGCCTTTCTTCACAAGGAGATGGAAACAACCCAAAAAAAGCACTGATTAAAGAATACAGCGATTCCAGTCCACTTGAAGTGTTTGAAAAGACTTGCTTTTGTTCTAGAAGGAAACCATTTGAGAGTATTACTCGTAAAAAGGGGATGGATGACATGGATGCTTGAATTTAGATTGAAGTTTCTTTATATGCTCTCATGTATTTTGCATGAATAAGAAAAAAGCAACAGAGATAATTAGTTATTCTCAAAAACAAACTACCTGCATGATCAAAAATACAGAACCAGCAATATGTAAGTGTCCAAGAATTTCAAATGCTAAGGTAAATTTGTGACCAAGAGCTAGTTTCTAGTTTTCCATCTCTGTAGGGACTGGTCCAGGATTTTGAGCTTGGCGAGGCAGGTTATAACTAATTTAATTTAAAATATATATAATAGGATTCATATATTTTCTTAATTTGTTTTAGTAGTAATCATAGGAAAATTCATCTGGTTAGCAAGTTAGGCATTGATCGTCTTCACATTGTCACTCTCATGCATATCACCTTCCCATCAAATGATTAATTTTGGCTAATGGATAAGAACTAATAATCTTTTCCCCTTCTTCTAGACATTTCCCCAAGTCTAGGAGGATATGGTGGGGATGCTAGCTGGCCGCTTTGGACTATGACAAGCCCCTCTCTTGTCCATAGTTTTTGGCTAGGACATTAGCACTAATTATACCAGTTGACTCCAGGTCAAAACCTGGTCACAAAATGTTGCCAAATATTCGTGGAGCCTTGCCCCCACTCTAATCGGATAAGAGTAGATGATGATGGTTAAAAATTGACAGTCATTGATCAGCAGGTATTCTCAACACAATTTGCATAATGTACTATATTTTTAGAGAATTAGATAAAAACAGTTGTGAAGAACAACACATGTGATGTAATATAAGATTGACAGCAAGATGGATCCTAGAAATGTCAAATATTAGATTCATTAAGATTATTATTGATTTCATTAAGCTAATTATGAGACACTTGTGATGTAATATAAGATTGGCAGCAAGATGGATCCTAGAGACTTCAAATATTAGATTCATTAAGATTATTATTGATTTCATTAAGCTAATTATGAGAGAGTCAATCATAGCTTGAGATTAGAAAGGAGATGGGTCTGCTAAAATATAGGATATAATCAGATCTATCAATTTAAGGAGGCAGTTATTTTTTAACCTTAATATAAGTTGGTAGTTATTTTTGAATCTCAAACAATTAAGGAGGCAATAATCATTTGGGAAGTTGTATTGTGAGACTCGTATGGTAAGACCACTTGAAGAGATTAGAGATTGTTTAATTGCATGAAAGTATTCTTGAAGTATCTTAGGTGACTACTTCGGGCACTTCAAATATTTGTTTTGCTGGGAAGAGGCAATTGGAAGAACTCATAAATACGTCGGTGAATCCTATGTCCTTCCTATAATGTAGGTTCCACGTAGGACTACTTTAACAATTATTTTCAGATAGAAAATAGCTCGAAGATGCTTACAAAGTGGGGAAAAAATTGTTAGGTCAAATTGTCGACCAAGTTAGCTAGGTCAATTCAAAGATCAAACAAGGATTTGGACTTGAGTTAGGCTCAAGTCTGTTACGAAGATGGAAGTCAACAATTTGCAATGGAACTGTCAATAAAATCAAAGAAACAAAAGAATCAAAGAGAAGAGAGTACATAAATGCAACGTGGTTCGGCTGAGAGAATCCCTAGCCTACATATTCGAGAAAAGTCCACGGATTGATGGGATCTTTATAATAATAGTAAATACAATACCAAGAACTCTCTCTCTCTCTCTCTCTCTCTCTCTCTCTCTCTCTCTCGTTACAAGGTCTCAAAGAATCAATCTTCGGTCCCTCTCCTCACGTAGGAAGATGATATTTATAGATCCATTAGGTCAGTTAAGAATCACAATCGCATTGGGAATGATAGTAGTTCCTTGTGTAGTTTGAAGATCATCCAGAGTTTAAGTAGAAGTCAAATTGTTAACTTGGACTAGTCACGTAAGAAATTCATGATAATGCCTCTATGACGTACTTGGATGGAACCATTATAATTTTAAAGCGGCAAGTCTTCTGGGCCTTATGAACTTGTCAGTCCCTTGTTTAATGAGCTCTCTTGCTTACAAGCTTGGGCCTATCTCTCTCTCTTTTTTTCTTTTTTTTTTGAAATACCTACCTATATAAACTTTTAGTTAAAATAATCTATCAGGACAGATTTGACATCTACTATTTTGTTCTTTCTTAGTTATAAAAGAGTTTTCTAACACATCCGAAGTGCTCACTGAAGTGCCTAAAGACCCCTGAAGTCTTCAGATCATAAAGAACAAACTTTGGGCACTTCAAGCTCCTCCATGTAAACAAACGACCCCTTAGTTACTACCCAGTCCTTTTTAAGGCAATTGCAAGTATTCCTGGACAGTTAGGGGCAAGACTGCCCCCGCATATGCCCCCATGTGGCGCTGCCTCTGCATCTTAAAGACATTATTGAATATGGTCTTGTAAATAAGAAGTCTTTGCCACTTATGCAACAACTGAGCCATTCCAAATATCCGGGGTAGGGTACATGAACCAAAAAAAGAATTATATTGGACTAAACATAGATCATTTTTCTCCACTCTTTCCTATCGAATAATATGTCTTCCTTAAGATCTTTAACATCCATATTTTTTTCATATAAAATCCATCTAGTTTTCTTCAATCATCTTTTTGCTCTTTTAATTATTTTATACTGATAAACTCCACTTGCCGAACTGGTATATCCATAGATCTATGTCGTACATCACCAAAAAATCATATGTAGCTTTCACATCTTCTCTTATATGAGAGCTATGCCTATCTTAACAAGAATCTCATTTATTATGTTTATCTCTGCTAGTGTTACCACTCATCCAACAAAATATTTGCATCTCAGCTATACTCATTTTATGTGCATGACGTCTCTTTATAGCCCAACATTCAGTATCATATAACAAAGTTGGCCCGATAGCAATCTAATAAAACCTTTCCATTAATCTTAATGGAATATTATAACAATATAAAACTCTCGTTATGCTTCTCCACTTTAACCAACCAGTTTAGATCTCATGGTTAATATCATTATCTATCTCACCATCCTTTTGAATAATAGAATCCAAGCATCTAAATTGATTACTTATTGGTATTTTTCGCCTGCCTAGTGTCACGACACTATAATCTCCTATTCTCTATTTACTAAATTTGCACACCATATACTATGTTTTATATCTACTTAATCTCAAATCTCAAAATTCTAAGGTTTGTATCCATAACGCCAATTTGGCATTTACCCCTGTCTTGGTCTAATCGGCTAGGACAATATCATCAAGTAGCATACACTAATGTATCTTCTTTTAAATAGCTCCGGTAAGTTCATCCATCATTATGGCAAACAAGAATGGACTCAACATGAATCCTTGATACAATCCAATTGTGATAAAAAATTATTAATATATTTGTTAAGCTACGGTGAAGTAAGACCAAGCTCATGAGCTTATTATCCTAGGTCGAAACAAGTTTGATAAGATCTTTACATTTTACATCCCCATGTCACCACATGGGAGGGATATGGGCGCCACAAGTTCTAACATTTACCACTAATACATTGTACATGTCCTCAATTGTCAATATACTTAATAGGAACTAACTTCTTCATAAATATCCACCATAGTGTCATTCTCGGCAACTTAACACATGCATTTTCTATATAAATAAAACCATATGTGAATTGCTACTTTTCCTTCGAAATTGCTTTATAAGTTCATGAAGAAAATGAATAACCTTCATAGTTGATCACTCCACCACCATGAACCCATACTGATTCTATGATATCTTAACATTCTGCCATAATCTATGTTTAATTATTCTTTCTTAAAGCTTCGTGATGTGAAACAAGAGTTTTATTCTACAGCAGTTAGAAGTTTGAATATCACCCTTATTCTCATAGAGTTACTAAGATACCCCTGCTCCACTTATTTAGCATATTTTTCGTTCATCAAATCTTATTAACGAGATCCATTAGCCATCTCATTCATATCTCTCCTAAATATTTCTATATCTTAATATGAATTCCATCTGAACTAACAAATTTTTTAATTTCATCATATTCGAAGTTTCTTTAATTTCACTTCTTTAATTCAGCATATAAAACTACGGTTCATATATTGACAATGAATGGTAAAACCATCAATTTTTTTGTCACATTTCATAATTTGTGCCAAGGTTATAAGCTGGCTTTCAAGGGCCTAACACAACCTCCCCCCCCCCCCCCCCCCCCCCACCCCTCCTCCCACCAAAAGAAAAAAAAAAAAAAAAAAAAAACCTGTTTTGGGATAGGCAATAGAGGATGAAAACTATAAGCACAGAAGGCACTAAAAATGACTGATTGAGGTTTTTTGCTACTTATGCATAATCATACAACCAATTATCTTAAATTTTCTACAGCTACGTGGATCTTCCTTTCCCAATCTATTATGGGCAAACCTAGTTTCTTCAAGTTATGGACAATTACATCCATTTTTAGCATTCACTGTTCATCTACCTAGAGTTCTAGCTAGTCATTGAATCTCAAATTCAACTACAGTATGACCACTGTTAATTAGTCACTAGTGTCAGCAGCATATGTGCAAATGCAGTTCTCATCTTATCTTCAATTAAAGTATCCTCTAACTAATTTCTTATCCTCTTTTGGCATAATCCTGCACATCTTCTCTACATTCACATTGTACCTAGATTCTTTTTTGAATAAATAGTTTATCAAATAGCCCAAAATTCATGGCCATAAAGAATAAGCTGTATGTACGGATGTTTAATAAAAACTTTCCTTCAACTTCATCCATAAATCTTAATGTCCTCGTCACTTAAAAGAGTGGTTACTCTCAAAGCACTTCTCTTAGTCCTCTAATTCTATGTCCTTAAATGCACTATCATTAATGATTGGTTGCAAGTAATGAAAATGAGTGTTCCAGTCCTATATGAACTGCAAGCTTGTTCTTCTTGTAATTATTGATGTACTGACTAGGCATATTCAAGGCAACACATTTCAGCATCATCATCTTCTTCTTCAGCAACAAAGCCTTTTCCATCAAGATGGGGACAGTTTGGAGCAAGACACTTACAAAGGATTTGATGAAATTTTATGACTGGCTGCCATTTCAGAATAACATTTCATCATCATTTAGGATAGCATTTTCTTCTTTAAAATTAATGTTTTATAGTCTCATCAACTATTACAACATACAGAATGAAATCTCAACCTGATTATGCCTAGTCAGTACATCAATGTTGATGCAAAATGCCAAAGACTTCATAAAGATCCTCCACATAAACCTAATGTCATAAAGATGATTATCCTTTAAATTTTTACATGTTAGTTACAATTGCATCATACATGTCCCAAATCACATCAATAAACACCATAATCTCCTTGATGTGATATCCTTATTTTTCATTAATCAACAAAAATCATATCCAGACCTGTTTCAGCCAAAATATTTTTATCAATCAGTAAATTAGCTTCTATTGTTAAATGTCAAACTATCACATGATTTCTTACTTTTTGTTCAACTACTATCACCCAAAGCATCAATTTATGGTTCACTAATTTAATTCCATAATAGTTTGGTAAGGTCTAATATCTCCTTTATTCATATAAATAGGTGCCTGAAATTTTCTTAGTTATAAGGTTTCACTGAATATTAGTATTTCCTACCATCATAGACTAATCGGAATATATGTTGAATTCTCTTATATCCCCCCATTCAACTTCCTTTTACTAGGAGTTGTTGGTCTTCTCCTGATAGAGTGAGCAAATGTCTCTGTAATTTTATCTTGTCTTTGCCTTTGCAATCTTTTGTATGAACAGCTAGCAAGAAAAAAAAATAGAAAAGACTTATAGCAACTGAAAATATTGCCCTTCAAAGGGATCTCTAGCAAAGACATGTTTGAAATCATTGGATATTATGACCTAAACAGTAAATGCAAGCCTCCACAGCCACAGCTCACATATCATTTTTTTTTGCCTTGTCGTAGCTAAACAATAGAAGCTACAATAGCGGGCCCATGCCAGTACCTAGTTCAGAAAAGTGGATCTATTTAGAAGTACACTGAAGAACTCCAGGCACAATAACATATCGTTGTCTTCCAAAGGTAATTGTCATTCGATATACGGTATACGAACACGTGTAGCAGCTACCAGCAAGTTTAAATATACTAAAACCTCAATAAATTTGCCACAAAAATACTCAGTAATTATGATAGAAAAATTCAACAAAAACTTGACTTTTTATTTATTGGAACGAAGTTTAGATACAGTTGAAACAAAATACAATAAAACTTAATAAAATGAAGCAGAGAATTTCTAATATGTTATTGGGCTTCAACCTGATTTTCAATCAGATCATGCATCAGTTTTGGTGTGTCCATCGATAAGTCTGGACATGCACACCCAGATTGTCAGATTGTAACCAAAATAATATATATATATATATATATATAGTTGAAAGAATATAAAAATATTATATTAATTTGTAACAATAATATTAACGGTTATAGATTAGGTCTGATGTCATCTAATGCAATTAGATTTATAATAAGAGTGTATTTATGTAGGATGTCATATAATTGGAAAAACTTATTGATGGAATATCAATGTTTCGATTGTCTCATGTACAGACCCAAAAAATGATCACATAGATTGTCCGGCGTTGAGTCGGACCTGCCGTCAGACAAACAGGAATAATAATAAGGTATGATCCAGTAAATCATCACGCACTCCTGGCGTGCGAATTATTTAGTTGTACAACTTAACATGTTATAGTCAAAACAGAGTATATTTCCATCATTCAGTTTCTCCCCCAATCCAGTGTTATTTAATTATAGTCATGTTAAATCCAATTCTGGTTTTCATACTCTATATATCATATCATGTGTAATATTCCAATTCGGTTTTATTAGGTTGTTATCAACATGATTCAAAGAGGTTCAGTTTATACCTTACTAAATAACTCATAATTGTCTAAATCAAATATTTACTGATTTGAAACATCATAGAGATATCGACCAAATAAATGTATAGATGCTGAGAGATTTTCCATGTGACGCACGTTCCTTAATTAGAGAACCAGCATACAAGACAACTTGTCTAGATATCGATACAAAATGATATCACAAACAATATTTTTTTCACGATTGTACCTTTTACGTGATTGATCAAATATTGTATATTTCGATTATTCTAAAATCTAACTATACTATGTGATTAACATATTTAATAACAGAAATAACAGATTTCGATAACAAGAACAATTATAAGTAAATGATGAATTACCAAAATATTTTATACAAAATAAACAATTACATTGATCAGTTATATACAATAGCATGATCAGTGAGTCCAAAAATGAACTCACCTCGATCTTTGAAGTTCTTATCTACCAATTAGCAATCACACGAAACAATCTATGCATAAAATTATAATATAATTGTTAATATTTGTTTAACACGAATTTGGGTGAATTTTAGGGATTTTTCTAATATTTATAAAGCACTCAAAAATTGATTTTAGAGTTAATGGGTCTAAAATTAAGTAATGGGTTTGGATCTATCTTATTGCATCTATAGGGTGGTGGATATTATTCCCAAGTCATAAAGGTTATTGGGTATGGATAAATTAGGCATAAGATCCAAATATAATAGTTTAACCCAATAAGAAAAAGATTATTACTAGCATTTTGACAAAAAGGGTGAGAATCCAAAATCTGGAAGAGGGAGAAAATGTTCCTATCTCGAGAAGTGGCGGCTCCGATGGCAACAGTTCTGGCGAGTTACTTCGACGAGATGAGAGAGAAGGAAAGAGTTTTAGATGAAAGACTATATTTGCAATGGGGTTAAAAATATGAGTTTATATAGGTTTTCAAATTAGGGGTTTAGAATATCAAGGGTTTTTATTTAATTTAGAGAGTTTAATTTTATAATTAAAAATGGAAGTTAAATTGAGGGGTTAACAGTTGAATGTGAAAAGTTAGGAGTTTAAAAGGTGAAAGGTTTGGGAGGTTAAAAAGGTAAAAGCGTTGGGTGGTTAGAGAAGTTAATAATTAAATTTATTAATTTATTTATGTATTCATTTATTTATGATTAGAATTAAGGGTTATTACAGTAACAAAGGGATTGTTCACAGGTCTCTATACCAAGGATAATACTTTTCACAAACCGTCCACTCCAGTTAAAGTTAGTAATACCTACTAGTAAAAGAGGATACAAGCAACATGTCACCAGCATACAACCTTTGGCAAACTTGTTGGTTGCTAATTCATTAAATAATTTCGGTAAATTACAACCGACAAGGATGAAGTGGGACGGTAGAAAGATTAATGGCAGTGTAACAATAGCTGTGCACTCCATAATGAATCAAATGTTTGTTTACTTATAGTTAGATCCCTATATTTTAAAAAGGTGTATGCATGAAACTAGCATTTTATTGATTTCTGAAATTAACAAGTAAACTTTACTCCAGTATTATAGCGGTCTAACATTTCCTCTGACTATATTTTAGTACTCTTCTCTGCACCTTCCCTGTTGCGTCAAATTAAATTCAAGAACCCAGCACAATGCCACATTTTGCAAAAATCCACAAGATGATCTATATACATCATGCTTCATATCCTCTATGAGAGCATTTTTCTGCACGCGTTTGTCTTATCACCAATTTTAAAGCGAAACACATAATCTAACCATTAAGATAGGTATATTAACTTTGGGCAAAAACTGCAAACAAGTGAGCTTATGGGCTATATAAATAACCGTTAGTTGGAATTCATGCAACCATGGAATCGTCTAATTTACTAAAGTAAGAAAATTATTGATCAAAGGTAAAACCAACACAGAGAGAGAATGCACACAGCCATGCACACGCACACATCCCCTTTAAGAGATCATTGAGATGTAGAACCACATGTTTATAGAAACCAATCAGTATGAAATATAACTCCATTTGTAATATTCAAGGTGAGAGATTTAGCGAAATGATGTTAAACAAGTCAAAGACCAGCTTCCCATGCTTCAACAATGGGAATTATGCTTACCATCACGTAATTGAGCTTGTTGTTCCATAGCTTGCAACCTTATCTTCAGCTCAGCATTCTCTGCACTAAGGCCCGTTGTATCTCTCTGGGGTAGAAAACAAAAGAAAGGTACTAAGTTCCGTAATTTTCTAAGGCAACGAATATGGGTATAGACGCTGATATATATATGATATAGTAATAATACTGCATTTATAAAAACTAACTATACTTCATAGAAAGTCCATGAAAATTTCATAGCTGTCATTAAACTGTAATATGGGAAAGAACATCGTTATAAAATAAAATTAATAAGGAATGGAGATAATATATTAAGGGGAAAAAAAAAAGTAAGTAAACATCTGGTAAAGCTCAGGAGATGGGACAGAAGATGCTAGTTTGATTACCTTAAAGAAAACAGTTCAGAAAAGGGGACATTTTCTTCAAGACAATGAATGTAGATGCTAGGTTATCAAAGGAAATAACAAGATGATTGGAAGTGCAACTTAAAATCCATCAGTTTAGCTAGAAGTGGACCTTCTATTTCATGAGAAAAAGATAAGAACCAACCTGGTATAAGGTGAGCTGTGCAGAAAGTGTTGTAGCTTCAGTCTGAAGGGTCTGAACTCTCCGCTCCAGTTCTGAAATATAACGTGCCTTTCTTTCTTTGGAGCGAGCTGCAGACTGTCGGTTGGCTAGAATTCTGCATAATGATAATGATGGTATGATCAGAACTTCAAAGTAAACTAGAAATGCAATTTTAAAATTCATGAAAGCATAAGAAAGAAAGTGATCAACGTTAATACAAGCATCTTCTGCAAAATTAGAAGGAAGCCACTGTATGGGGTCCAAAACATTCAACATAAAAGATATTCGCTGGTTCATACTAATTCTGCAAAACTTATACTTTTTATTTCTACATGATTTTAAGATGTTCTTAAAACTTTGCTGTTAGCAAAATGCTCAAGGACATATATTATACACATATGAACTCATTATTTCACTCTTCTTCTTTGTCTCAATTTAGACCTCTAGGTGGCCTAAAGCGAATTGGCTGAAGAATAAAATAATTCTTATGCATGGTTTTAACCGCATCACAAAGTTGTATCTACTAGACAGTTGATCACATGTTAAATAGATAGATGTATAATAATGGTGCTAATCAAAGCCGATAATCAAAGAGGAAATATGTTGATCCCAATGCATAAAGTACATGGCTATCAATATTGTGTATGCTGGAACATGGTCCATACCATGATATTCTATGGACAGAAGAGACGATCATATTGAATATCATGAAGACACAATCACATGACAATGTGCAAGTTTATAATGCTTATTGTAATAAATTAGTTATTTCTAATTAAAAGGGTTCAAACATTTTAGCAGATTTCTTCCTGAAGTCACCATGAGCTAAATTTGTCTCTTTCCTTGTACAGAGAAGAAGAGGGAAGTACTTAGGATTAGGTAAGTATAGAACACGGAAGAAAATGCAACCGAACACATGAACATGGATTAAATTAATTATATCATCAGATAGAAGAACAAGAAAGAAATGCAATCAGAAGAATTAGCTTCCTCACTCTCACTCTCCCTCCTCTCGGAGTCAAAGACTCTAATTTTGGTAATAAAACATTTAGGAAATTCCTTAATACCTTTCCTTTTTTTTTCTTATCTTCACTCTCTCTTCCCACTCTTATCGAGTCCGAGTCTAATTTTGGTAGCCTAAAATTTGCACATTTTCTTTGTTGTTACATTTGTCTTTCTTTTATTCCTTTCGAGATACAAATATTCATTAGTTGTCCATGCAGAAGAGCTTTCCTTTTCTTTATGGAGTTTATGCTCATTAGTTATATAGTAAGAAAGCTCATTTACTATATTTGGTTTGACTTCGAGAGAGAAGTAAAGATTTGCATATAGTTTTTATTGATTTGGAAAAAGTCTGTGATAAGGCACCTATAGAAGTGCTATCTGGGGACATTAATAAAGAAGGGAATCCTTATCAAATATAGTGACATAATTAAAGACACATATAACAGAGTAGTGGCAAATGCCAAAACTTTTGGTGATTTAATAAGTGATTTTCGATCAAAATTGGACCACATCAAGGATTTGCACTGAGTCCATTCTCATTTGCCCTAATGGCTTACTAGAGTTATTCATAATATAATACCTTGTTATATACTATTTGCAGTCTTGGATAAGTTGATGAGCCGAGAGCTACGAGTTATGAAAGCAAATCTTAAAATCTCGAAGTTTTAGACTAAACAGGTCAAAAACAGAGTATAAAGAGTACAATTTTGTAAAACTTAAAATCTCGAAGTTTTAGATTAAACAGGTCAAAAACAGAGTATAAAGAGTACAATTTTGTAAAAGGACCTGGACTAAAGTTTAGATATTTAGATTTTATTATTAAAAAAGGATAAAGAGATCGACAGTGATATCGAACTATAGGATCCAAGTGGTTGGTTTAAATAGAGGAACATAATGAGAGTTTTATATAATTATAACATTTGTTGAGACTGAAGGAAAAATTTTATAAGACTACTTCAGACTAGCTTTTTATGTTATAAAATATTGGGTTATAAAGAGACATCATTCACTGTAGTAGAGATATGCATATTTTGTTGGATGCATGATAAAACTAAGAAAGATATAAATAAGGATATTCTCACTAAGGTAGGCGTAGTTTCCATAATAAAGAAGATGCAAAAAAACTGCTTACGATATTGTAGTCATATGCAACATCGACTTACAGATGCACAAGTTTGATACAATGTTTAAAATAGCTATAACAATAACGTAACGTTTTGTCTCTGTTAGGTTATGTTGCATATAGCGTAATGTAATTTCCTATTTATTTAATTAAAAATAAATATAAAACTATATAAAATAATTTTTATAAATTCAAAAATAAATTTAAAATATCTAAAAAATGAATATAAAACCATTTTGTAATACATAATCTATTCTAATGTTATATTAAGTTTTACAATAATTTTCACATTTATTTTCATAGATTATATTAAGCCTCCAACCGCAATTCCAATCATCATTTAAACAAGAAAACAAGATTTCAATTTTTTATTTCAATTTCAGTTATTATCATTATTGTAATTTATATTTTGTAATGTTCTATTTATTTTATTTGTAAATATTGATTTCTGTTCAGTTAAAAATTCAATAAAATCAACAAGTAAGATATTTTAACAACCAGAGAGGAATTACAACAAGCGAACAAGAAAATAATCGCATATTAACAAGTTAGCAATCAAACAAGTCAACTAATCAAAAAAATTACAACTATTCGCTAATAAGCAAACTAATAATAAAAAATAGGGGTATTTACAGGTTTGTCCCTTAAATCTTTATAAATTATGATTTAGTTCCCCAAATCTTCATATTTAGGATTTAGTCCCCAAAATCTTCTAAATTACTACAATTTAGTCCCTCCGTTAGTTTTTCCGTCCAAATAAACGGCAACTTTTAATTTTTATTTTTTTTAAATAATAGAATGACTTAAATACCCCTATGAAGAAAAGGGGAGAAAATAGAGAGATAGAAGAGAAGAAGGGGAGAAGCCAATGAACCCAATAAAGAAAAGGAGAAGAGAGGAGGGAGAGAGAAGGAGAAGAGAGGAGGAAGAGAGAAGAAGGAGGAAAAAATAAAAAAAAAAGGAGAAGAATTAGGAAGAGGGAAGGAAAAGAGAGGAGGAAGAGAGAAAAAAGAATTAAGGAGGGGTAAAATGGAAAAATCAGATCAAAAAATAAACTGGGCTAACGGAAGTTAGGGATGGGGACTAAATTGTAGTAACTTAAAGGATTTGGGGAACTAAATCCTAAACATGAAGATTTGGGGGACTAAATTATAATTTATAAAGATTTAAGGGACAAATTTGTAAATACCCCTAAAAAATAATATAGAAATTACTGAAAAAAAATAATTGTAAATAACGTAACTTAACGTAATGTTACATAATATAACATAAAATAACATAAAAAAACGCATTGTTCGATACACAGAGTTATTTTCAGTTGTACGTAGCGTTGGGGTTCCATTAGGTTACGTAACACAATATAACGAGTTTCATAACATGTTATTTTCAATATTGATTTGATAAGTGGAGATTGACGTAGAACAAGTCAAAAGGGCAAAGGGATGACCTAAGAAAATATGGATGAAGGTGATAAAAATATATATATGAATGCTAAAGGCTTAAATGGAGGCATATACTCAATAGGAACGAGTGGGAGAAGGATCACCCATGTGACCGATCCAGCAGAATTCTCTTTTGATTCATGTAGCCTACTCCAAGTATGTGGGATACAACGCTTTGTTGTTGTTGTTGATTTAATTTTAGCGGATACTTAAGAGTGTCCCCAAAATGTGTAGGACGGGTGTTGACACGAGAAAGTTTCTGAATATAGGCATATGCCCCTTACTATAATAAAATCAATGCCCTCGATACCCCCAACAAAAAAGTGAAAAAAGAGAGAAGAAAAAAAGAGTGATCAATCCCTTGCAAGCAAAGATATTATGAAGTTTCCTTGTATTGCTTGACAAAGAGAGGTCATATCTTCGCCTAGTGCATTTTACGAATATCAGACTTGACAGTTATCAGTAATAATGAACGTAACCAAGGTAACCTACAGAACAAAAGCATACATGTTGATATCTATTGGGATGGTTTAAAAGTATATCCGAAAGAAAAGAACATTGTAAATGAAGGAGTGCTTGTTCGCAGCAAGTGAAGCTACATGTAACTACCTATGAAGCAGATTAATATGGCTTCTCATAGCCACAGTCACAACTACAATCTAAAACCAAGTGTCCACCATAGCTGAGGAAAATAAAGTCCTCAAAAACTAAAGAGATCAATGTCAGGATTTCTTAAAATTGAACAAGCAAAGCCAATGTATAAAGAAATTATAAACAAGAATGGCACACAAAAATTACCTAACACAACCATAACGAGCCTATCAAAGTAGATTAAAAAAAGTTCAGAAGCAGGTCAGGGAAGTTGTTGATTGCATTTGGGAGTTTGGTGTATGAGTGGTTATTTTGTTCGGGTTGCTGGGATGGGCAGTGTATAATATGCCCATAGCATGAGTTTCTCGGGATGTCACACATCCGGAAATGGCTCCAGCCCAAGCATGCTTAATTCTCGGGAGGACACCCATCATAGGACAAGTTAAAACAGCGATGGGGTGGCCAAAGAAAATATTAATTGAGGTGATAAGGAAATGCTAACAAACACAACGCTAAGTAGTTAATATGAAAGGAAGCAAGGACACTTCTATTCTCAAGCCATGTCCTGTTGGGCCCGACGCTTTTTGCCACATCATGGTTCTTTTGTATGTATTTTCAGAATTTACCCAAGAATAAAAAAAAAAACCACTCACACCCACACACAAGGCAATAAAAACTTCTAGGTTGCTGTGTATGGAAATGGACATCATGCGTAAGTATGATGTTCCATAGTTTCTATTGAATAGTTGATATATATCAATTTTCCCACTCTTCTTAGAACTTCTTGTTTTGTTCTTAGACCAGTGCTTATGTCTCTACTCTATGTGAAGTTACATTCGGATACCCTCGTCAACAATTCAAAACAAGTCAATTGTTAGGAAATTCTATTGACACAGCAATTTACTCTTAACGCCTGACGCCCTGATTGTTCTTTACACCAAACTCCTATTTTGAAATACTATCAATTTACTCTCTGCACCAAAAAAAATTTCAATTTTAACCCCCCTCCTTCTCTCTAACTCCTTATATCGTTCGATTCTAAATTTTCTCAAAATTTTTCGAGCCGGATATTAATTCCCAAACTAAAAATATGTTGGTCGGATATCAATACCCGACTAGTACCCGACTAGCAGCCGACGTCTCTCTCACAAAAGAATCATAAGTAATAATAAATTGCAAATAAATACACATAAAAAACTAAGAATAATTTTAAATTGTATCTTAGATTTGTCCTCCGACACCAATTGCATATTAGAATTTTCCATTTAAATAAAAAAAACTCAAACTCAAACTTCAAACCCTAATTTCACTTGTCACAGTGAATTCAAATAATTTAAAATTCTTCCAAAACTTTTTAGGAACGTGAATGTAAAAAATTTAAAAGGTTAAGAAATTAAATCAATGAATTTATGGGAGATGTATTTTTTCTAAATTAAATTCCACTAAAAAATATTTTTTAGGATTTTAGAGAAAAAACAAAGAGGGAAGACTAATGAGTTGTAGTTTTAAATTTTAAGAAGTCTTAATTTGGGATTTAAAAGGATATCTTAATCAAAAAAATAAATGGTACAATTATAATTATTTATAAATTTTAAAACCATACGTGAAGAGTAAATTTCCGTGTGTAAATAGAATTTCCCTCAATTGTTGCATTACAAAAAGTACCTAGTATACCGTAAATACCCTACTTCAAATAATATACATTAAAAAAGCAGACAATCTTTTCGTTATCTTATCTTTTGAGTTAAAAGAGAGTGAAAATACTATCAGCACATCCAAAAAACACCACAGGTTCACTAGTGACTAGTCAATAACCTAGTTTCCACTGCTCTCTACTAAAATCTGGAGTTGAAATGCCCAAACAAACAAACTGAATAAACCACTTAACTATAAAGACCAAAACTTCACCTTTTTGCTCTCTTCGGATCTATCGCCGCCAACTCCGCCAACTGCTCGGCCGACATCGCCTTCTTTGCCTCCATCACCTCTCCAAAAACCCCTCCCCCTTCTCCTCTCATCGCCGACAACGTCATCGACGATCCATCAATCGAATTACTATACCGATGCTTCGGCTTCATCATCGCCGCCGCGTATCCACCGCCATTGCCGTTCTCCGACGCCGGATCTTGGCTATCGGATCCCGATCCGCTCCCCTCCAACCTGCATCCGATCTTCTCGATGTCCATGAACGTACAGAACAGATCGTCTTCGGATCCGATCTCTTCGAAGTTGTTCGCGTCGGTGAAGTCGTCGGAGATCCGGAACGGGAGCTCCGATCGGGCGCGGCGGTGGTGGGACCCCCGGATGGGGTTGCGAGACATGGCTGCGGCGGAGGGCGGAGGCGAGGGCGGCGGCTTCCCGTTAGGATTTGGGGGCGGATCTCGGGGATTCGACTGCATCTTGTCGATCTCTCATGAAGGGGGAGGAGAGAGAGAGAGGGAGGGAGGGAGGGAGGGAGGGTTTCAGTGCGAGTCTTGCACAGGGAGAGAATCTTTGAGTGTGGAGGCGCTGCGGCTGTGAGCCTGCAACTGGGGAGTTTCCAAAGGACTACACCACTTTTCCTAGTGAGCCCACTATTTAGGTATTTTAAATCCGGACGAATCTTGAAAATTGAGCTCATTCGGAAAAATGGTGTGCTCTGCAACTGTGGGAGATCTGACGGGTTTCGGTGGGGCGACGTTAAAGTCCGACCCAGTTTTTCACCCAATGGGAGTGGGGTTGGTGGGGCCAATTTGCACGTGATTGGGGTGTTTCCAGTTTTTCCAAAACGATTTTAGATTTTTGGACAACTGATAAAGTGGGGCATGCTCGCGACCGACTGTTCTAGAAGCGGGTGACGTGGAGGTCTTGCGCCCTGACCGGCAAGAAAAAGCGATTTTTAAGGCAAGTTTTGCGCTAATTTGGGTGTGCTTGTCTCACGTGCAACTCACGTGCATTGGCGGGGCGAGGGAAACAATCACACCAAAATTAGCGCAAAACCAAAATTCTGAGCTGACTAATTGACAAGACATATAAAGAGTTAAAAATATGAGATATTACAATTGTTACCTAGATATTAATTGTACAATTTTACTATTTTAATTGTACAATTTTTTTATATTATCAAGATATTATTGTTTTATATGTTTTTATTATATATTATTGGATCGTTTTACTGACGATCCTGATTATGTATGGCCAGATACAAAGTATTACATACAGGTAGATCCGTCAGAGGCAGAATATGACTCAATATATTTTCAGGAGCAGACATAGCTGCAAGATTGATGGTCTTTCTAGTTTATTATTTTCTTATTGAATATTATGTAAGGAAGAAAAATATTATTATTTTAAATAAAATATTTATTGTTTATTTTTATATTTTGTCCATATTTCCACTGTAATATAACTGTAGTATTTACAGAGATTTGTTGAGTTATCATTCGACGCTAAACGCTGAACGTTCATGCTTTCCACGCTATGAAAAGTGAGCTCTCATATTTTTTAAGATTCATATTTAAGCTGTTTATGTAATGATTTTGGAGCCTAAATCCTATAATTTCAAGTCGGATCAAATCATAGGACTCACTGTAAGTCCTAATCTAACCCTATCATAAAGTTGTGGACAATTAAAAAATTTGAATTAAAAAATTAAGATTTACGAATCAAATGAATTCATATCACTTAGAGAGAGTGTTGACACATGGTATCTATAATCTGGCCGTCTCTTTCGTAAATCTAACATGACAAAACCAAAGTGGAAAGCAATATGTTTAATTTAGAAACAGCTGCACTGTTATTCGTAGGCTTTATTAAAGAGATGCACTTCTCAGTAAAAATGTAAGAGTACAACAATCTTTTGACTTTAGAATTCGAAATAATAAGTGGAGACTCAAAGAAAGTTCATCGAAGTGAGGCGATGGAATCTTTTCCATTTCTTTGATGCACCACAGCTCGTTAGACTTTAGAAGCACTTATTTTAATTTTTCTACTTTATCGCATACGACTTTTTAATGTTGGGGAGAACGCTGGGCATGATGAGGCTAAATACAAAACTGAGAAACAGTTTGATCTAAAAAATTAAGTTATTAGGTAAAAGTTCCAACTTTATATTTAAACATATAGACTTTTTTTGTTTTATCCACTATGAGACTATACTCACATATGAACTAACTTAATTAACAGTTAATTTTCTATTTAATAAAGGGGACGAGAAGCGCAAGTGTATAACCTTGGAGCTTAATAGGATGGAAAACAAGTAATAAAACCTTTCTGATGACATAAAATAAAGATTGTGGAAGAACTAGTCAAGCTTGTTGCTTTAGCTGTGAGCTCGTTGCATGAGCAAATGCTTCGGGGAGATTTTGGCCGTTGGTTTGTTCGAAATAAGATCGATTTAAAGGTCCAAAAACCAGTCAAAATCCAAGTTCCATAATTTTGCCCTTCTGACTAATCTGTTGAAAGGAAATGGCCTGGGATTCGAAGTTTGAAGCCGTTGGGGCCTGGGGGTGTTTGATTGCACGGTCGCATCTAAGGGGTTAAGGAAATTCTATTCATGCATACTAAATTTACTCTTGATGCGCACATTTAAAACTTATAAATAATTATAATTTTGCCATTTTTGTTTATGACAATGTCATTTGGCGGATTGCTTATGGAGGATGCAATAGACAGAAAAGACAGGGAGGGGGTGTTAGAATTGAAAAAAAAAAAAAGGGATATTTACTGGTTTGTCCCTCAAATCTTTATATATTATGATTTTGTCCCCCAAATCTTTATATTTAGTATTTTGTCCTCCAAATCTCATAAGTTACAACAATTTAGTCCCCCTCTCTAACTTTTCCTAACACAGTTAAATATTTGACCATTTTACCCCTCTTTTCCTCTTTTATTTTCCTCCTCTCTTTTTCTTCTCTCTTCCTCCTCTTTTCTCCTTTTCTTCATTATTTCTCCTCTTTTCCCCCTCTCTTCCTCCTCTCTTCTCCTTCTCTTTTCTCCTTTTTTTCATTGGGTTCATGTTCATTCATTTTTTTTTCCTAAAAGAGTAACAAAAAAAATGAAGAAAAAATGCATTTGTTACTCTTTTAGGAAAAAAAAATACATGAACATGAACCCAATGAAGAAAAGGAGGAGAAGAGGAAAAGAGAAGGAGAAGAGAGGAGGAAGAGAGGAGAAATAATGAAGAAAAGGAGAAGAGAGGAGGAAGAGAAAAGAAGAAGAGAAGAGGAAAATAGAAGAGTAAAAGAGGGATAAAATAGTCAAATATTTAACTGTGTTAGGGAAAGTTAGAGAGAGAGACTAAATTGTTGTAACTTATGTGATTTGGGAGACAAAATCCTAAATATGAAGATTTGAGGGACAAAATCATAATATATAAAGATTTGAGGGACAAACCAGTAAATACTCAAAAAAAAAAAAATGGAACGCTCCCGGGTTTAAAATTAGAGGTGGGATTAGAGAGCAATATGTGCTTCAAGAGTAAATTATTGTCCGTAAATAGAATTTCCCAAGTCTATTTGGATACGCTACTTATCCTGCTACCCTCCAAATTAAGCGAAATTACAACAAAGCCTTTACATTCAGAGCAATGAGTGTAGCAGCTCATGCTTAATCTTTATTTATTTATTTTTTTTAAAATAAATATCTTGAATTTTGTTCCAATGATAAAGTCTGGACTTAGGATTCATTTTTTTGTAAATAAAATCTATTATGATTTTGAATTCTATAGATCCTAAAATATGACTTGAGACAAGTTGAAGTTGCAAATAGAGTATTATAATCGATAAATATAACAGAATCTCAGTTATAATTGATATATACACTAAATTTACGATCTTAAAAATTTTAAAATAGACATTTGTAAGTTATTCAATTAATTAGATAGTAGAAAATTAATTAGAAACATATAAGTTATTTTCAATCATTAAAATTAAATTCTCCATCTTAAATATCAAATGAATTTGATTCAAACTTATGGACCTTTTCTGTTATATTAAAAATATGAATATTTATCTATTAAAAATGTTCTATATTTTGAGAATAAAATACCAAAATTTGGAGATTTTTATAAATATTTATAAAACTCAGGTCTATCCCATTAAACTTTTTTTTTTAAAAAAGAATTTAGTCAAGTAGGATCCCAAAGCTGTATACAAAATCCCATTTTACGCAATTAACTGTATTAAATCTTATTATCAAAAAGAAAAAGTTAGATGAAAAATTATTTGGACCAAATTTCTTAGTCCTGATAATAAGAAAAACTTACACAAAGAATTATTGTGACAAAATTGTTTGAAGACATAAGAATATCTTAATTTATGGACAATTTTTTTTTTATGGGAACACCTAAATTCTAGCCAGATTAAAATACATATGTTTTTAAAAGAAACATAATTTATGTCTTTTATCCTCGGATTTAGATTTTTTTTTTTTTTTTTGAAATTTGATGAGTCTGATATCTATTTTAACATCTTAATTTTTTTAGTCAAATTTATGTACATAATTTTTGTTCTTACAACATTAATATTGTAATATTACTACTCAAATTGAGTTTCTATAAGCAATCAAATTCCAAACTTCTCGCAAATTAAAGAAGGTTCATTAACAATATCTTCTTCGTTTTTTTAAACTCTATTATCAAATAAAAAAAACAAAAAGGAAACCCTGACAAGTGGATATTTGTGAGAGTTCAATGGACAGTTTAATAAGATAGAAGAATGTGAGAAAAGACCAAATAGGAAAATTCCATTTAAGCATACCACTTTGCTTATCTAGTCCACCTTCAGAGCCTTCAAAAAAGTTCAATTTTGTCATCCAATTATTTAGACTAAATTACCTTTTTTCTTCTCTACTTCAACACAGCAAGTTAAATAATGACAGGAAAACGAAGGAAGAGGGAGAAGAGGAGGTGGAGCATGAGGAAAGGAGGTGGCAGAGATAGTGGAGGGGGTTGGGAGGCAGATGAGGAGCGGGAGGAGGAGGGAGGCATTAGCGGGGCTCCTCCTCCCCCTACGTCGCCTCCTCCCTCTCCCTCCACCCTTCACCTCCTCTTTCACTGTTCTCCCCCTCCTTCTCTACATTTTTTTTTTGGAAAATTCTACTCATGCACACCACTTTTGCTTATGACCTCCACTTTTGAAACTTTTAAAAAATTTCAAGTTTGCTATTATTACTTTTAGACTAAGTTGTCCTTGCACAATCTGATTGGATATTAATACTCGATTTAATAGATATTGATCGGTTATTAATATCCGATCAAATTTTCTTTGGTTATATGGTAATATCCGACTGAAAAAGGGAGATTGTTAAAAGTGAACCAAAAAAAACCTGAGTAATTTAAAATTAAAAGTGGGCATGATTCAAAATTAAATGCAGGCGTAGAGAGAAAGGTTGAAGTCTTGGACAAACTGGTGTGCGTGAATGGAATTTCTGTTTTTTTTTTGGTTTAAAAAAAGGGGTATTTACTGGTTTGTCCCTCAAATCTTTATATATTATGATTTTACCCCCCACATCTTCATATTTAGAATTTTGCCCCCCAAATCTCATAAGTTACAACAATTTTGCCCCCCTCTCTAACTTTCCCTAACACAATTAAATATTTGACCATTTTACCCCTCTTTTCCTCTTTTATTTTCCTCCTCTCTTCTTCTTCTCTCTTCCTCCTCTCTTCTCCTTTCTTCATTATTTCTCCTCTCTTCTTTCTCCTCTCTTCCTCTTCTCTTCTCCTTTCTTCCCTAACACAGTTAAATACTGAAAGAAGAGAGGAGAAATAATGAAGTAAAGGAGAAGAGAGGAGGAAGAGAGAAGAAGAAGAGAAGAGGAAAATAAAAGAGGAAAAGAGGGGTAAAATGGTCAAATATTTAATTGTGTTAGAGAGGGGGGCAAAATTGTTGTAACTTATGAGATTTTGGGGGCAAAATTCTAAATATGAAGATTTGGGGGGCAAAATCATAATATATAAAGATTTGAGGGACAAACCAGTAAATACCCCTTAAAAAAATTAGAAAAAAGTGATGGGAAAAAGGAGGAATGGAGATGGACGATGGCGGTGGACTAAGTAAAAATCTCAGTTTTTCGAGAAGGGAGGATGGCTCAAAGAGTCAGGTGGGCTAGGGCCATAATGGTGTGCTAAATGGAATTTCCCGACCAAACATCATTAATATTCTCTCTCTGTGGGGGAAATGCTGCAAATTTTCCACGGTGATCTATCTCATCTCTTTTAATTCTTTATTTATTTATTTTTTTAAATTTAAGGTTTGATATCTGTTAATCTTCGTGCGCTGTCAATGCAATGCCTTTGGTGGATTCGAAGTGAGGTTTCGGGTGTTAAAATTGAATTTTTTTTTTTTTAAAGGGAAATTTAGACAATTTATTGTTTTTTAAAATAATTTTTTAATGGAAAAATTTGATGAAATGCATGTAAATTTGCAAACTTACTGGTTTAATTAGTATCAAGTGGCGTTGTAGGTTTGGGATTTTGTTAGGGATTTTGGGAGTTGTTGGAAGTAGCATGACATTTTAAGTTTAATTTGGGAGAGGTTGTTCCTTTATTCAGCGAATGTAGTAAATATACATTCTTTTGTCCCAATATTTACCCCTTAAACTCGGACTTGTTAGTGGTTCTATCATCAAGCACAACGTACGTTATCTATGATGCTTAGTATGCTAGTTATGCAAATTTGATGGGATTTAGTGAGTTCGAAGATTTTGGGTGGTTTTTGGGAATGCTCTTAGCTTCTGCATGGAACTTAGTTGAATTGTGGGCTTTTATTTTCTTTGTGTCAGTTGTACTGTAGGTTTGAGATTTAGTGCCCTGTTCTTGAATTTATTAGGATTTATTCATCAAAGATTTTGATACCGATTTTCTGTTTTGTGAAGTGACGCGTTCCGAGAGATAACGGGCTTAACTATAGTGAATCTTTTCTTTTCCTCAATGAACTGGGATATCTTATGGCGATCGTGAGGTAGGACAAACACACAACCTGACATAGGGTAATTTATTAATTTGGGAGGTTGTTTGGACTCTTATTGGCATTATAATAACATAATCTTCAGGACGTCCATTGGTAATGAATTAATCATCCAATTAAGTTTGTGGTGTTGAATTGCTGGATGGTGAATTAGCAGGCGGATCTCGGTTTTTGATTAACTTCATGTGTACAATGAGATTTTATGCTAATTGAGAGGAATATTATTTGCAATATTTTCTAATTATTCTTCTTGATTTAAGGATCTCTATTGGGATATAGACTTGTAATATGTTGAACAATTCTTGAGTTCATTGGGATGTCAGAATTGTATGGTTAAACTAAAGTGATTTGAGAATGTTCTCTACAGTGGGAGGAACTTATTTTGAACCCTTCCACACCCTTTCTTTCTATGTGGGGTGATGCTAGGTAATTTGTCTAGGCTGCAGACAACAACACACGTAGATTTTCTTGTTCCCACCATGTGAGCCTAGCTCATTGGACTGATAAATAATAGTACTGAGTTGGCCCAAAAGTTGCTTGGCATGTTGAGATGTTTGCCATCACAAAAACCTGATTGCTAGCATAGGGATGCATGTTCAGAAACTTCTTTCTTCCGCGTTCAGGTTGGAGGGAACTTTGATGCTGTAGCAAGCTTTTTTCGTGAGCACATATTGTGTTCTAGTAGTTTAATTATGTCTTTGTTGGAAACTCAGGCACTTGAATTTTTTTTTCCCCTGGCATCTTCATTTCCTTTTTACTTTTTTGAAATAATTTTCTGGAAGGTAATGTGTACTTGCAAAGTGATAAATTGGTTCCTTTGGAGCTACATTGTTCTTTAATTTTATAACTATTGTAACTGTTGGTTTCATTAGGCAAGTCATGGTACTGTGTCTGCCATTCGTTCATTTTGACCTTTTCATTCCACTAATAAAATGCCCATGCAGGTGTACGTGCCATCGGAATTTTAGTTTTTAAATTCACCTGTAAGGGATACATATCCTTGATCAAACATGTAATTTGATAGTTATACTGATGACTTCTTGTTGTTTTGCACGACTCATCTAACTCTGGAGGCCTTTTACTTTTCTTGTTTCAGAATTGATCATTTAATGGTGGATTCTTTTGTTGTTCTTATTTCAGAAGCAGTTTGAAATTAAATCATTGATAGAGAGGCCTGTGATAAGTAAGATGGGCCACTTCACCGTCTTGAAGTGCTAAGAAGGGGATACATGAGGCTATCTATGGAACACCTACAAACATCAAGGAGTACACATCCACAACACTCCCTGAACCTGGAAACTGCAGAGCATCTCTTCAATCCGCACCTTTCAGTTTCCCAACCAAAGCCCAACCCATGAGAGTAACTAAGTAACTAACTATTACAATCAAGTGGTTTCCGGTTGTTCCACTCCAGATATGCCCGAAAATGATGCTCTTTAGTTGAAAGAATTTGATGAAGTGGTTAATGGTCAAAGAGTAAAAGAGGCCTCAAGCCCAGCAACGGAAGCCGCTCAACATTATCTTGTGGCCTTCAGCCTCTACCACCACCGGGAGCAGGGCTTCAAAACTTCTCTTTTGAAGAGATTTCATCTACGTGCCGACATTTTTCAGTTGATCTATGTGTGTCAGACGGTATATTTTCTGCAGTTTCTAGAGCATCCTTTGGAGATGATTTTATGAGTTCCAAGAAGCTTGAAGCCATTGTTGCATGCCTCCATCCTACTGTTTATGTAAGAGATGTCATTATCTTTATCCATGGATATGCTCATGACATCTGTTTTTGGAGCCAGTTCCGATATTTTCAGCTATGCATGAATTGTTTACTGCTACTTGTTTATAGATTCCATGCATAGTTTTGGAGCTGTGCCAAATGACGAGTAATAATGTAACTTCATAAGCATATTTATTATTTGTTAACTTTCAAAGTTGAGGAAAAAGACTCCAGAAATAATTCTTGTTATGTGTATAATTTTAGAGGCTATTGTTTTTACAGTTGAAGGTAACATAATACACTTTGAAGAAAATAAGGATTACGTGTGCGTGCGTGTGTTTGTGTTTTTGTGTAATTTTTATTTTTATTTTTTATGCAAGTCACTTTTGCTTAGACAAACATTATCTTTTAAAATTTCAAGATCGGACTACTACTTTAATATGCTTACCTGTAGCACTTATAACGCACTTTTACAGAGTTTTCATTCTTTAAATATGGAATGGGATGGATACACATCACAGCTCCCTGTTCACATAGTAAAGTTTTACAAAATTCTGCTTTTAAGATACTAGTTTATAATGCTTGTACTTGGCAGTGATTCAGAAAACTCCTTACGTATCAAAATATATGCATTTTTTGTTATTACTTCCAAACCTACTCAATTAGGGATTGACATAAACATTTTGGTTTGCGAGCTTTGCAAGTAACTCTTCAATAAGTAGTTCTTTATTGAACTTATAGAAATGGAGGAATTATGCAGAAAATAGCCATAGATTGAAGAGTTATTCTTGTATTCCTCGAATTCTTTAAGTATCTATATGCTATAGATTTTACTTATGCAAGCTATTTATTACGAGATACTTACAATATGTATCTTGCAGGGCTTAAGGGCGTTTGTGAACAGGGTAGACGTCCTTGCATCTTACGTCATCCCCAGCTCTTTAAAGTTATTGGTTTTTATTCACACGAGGGCTCTGATCAACGTACGGTAGTCTATGAGAGACTAGTACATGGGAGCTTAGATGAAATATACTTTCTGGAAAATCTGATCTGCCTTCAATTGATTGGCACACACGGGTAAATGTAGCTCTTTGTGCTGCACAAGGTCTTGTTTTCTTGCATGAAGAAGGTCCTTTCCAGGTGCTCAAACCTCATCCTTCCCGTTTCTTATTTTTTTAATTAAAGAATTTGATTTTGGTTAATAAAGGCATCACCTTTGGTCCTCCATGGCTATTTTCTATAGAAGCCACTTCAGTTTTTCATTTCGTATCTGCTTTTTGGATCCTGGAGAAGTTGATTGAAATAAAAAAAATTAACATTAACCAGTTGTAAGTTAAATGTGTTCGCTAGTATTGGTTTGGGTTAGTAACATTAGTTCTACCTTTATGCACCCTTCCCAATGGAAAATCTTGTGATCTCACCTCTTTATCTGGACGTCCTCTATTAGGGAAATTTGGAGGTCTTTATCCTGGGTTACATGAGCTTACACTGCATAATAGAACCACCTACCTTCCAATTTTATCAAGCTTTTATTTCATGACTATTGAAGATCCCTCCACTGCACCAAAACTCCGAAGTTGTGATGAGAGTTAAGAGAAATTGTTTTGTATTTTAACACGCTCCCGCAGGTTGAAGGCCCATTTTTTTGGGTAGAAATCTGGGCTTTCACAGCGGTATTATTTCTTTTTAAAATCCGCAATTAAATGTGTGCCTGGCAGGATTTAAATCTGAGTTGCTCTGATACCATATTGAAGGGTCCCTCCACTGCATCAAAACTCCGAAGTTGTGGGAAATTATTTTGTATTTTAATAATGACCTTGTTCAAATTTCTGATACTATGAATTATACCAACTAAAAGAGCGCTGATGGCAGTTTGATCACTGTGGTTGTAGCAAATTGATCACTTCTTCTTTGGAAGTTTATTGACTTTGAATCACACTTCTTTTTATTTTGGATGTGACAAGGCAACTGTGATGAGTCGCAACTATAAAACCTGGTATAGAACAAGAAGTTAACAAAACTGCTTACGTGCAAGCGAACTGGAGTTTTTGATCATTGATATCTCAAAGTATCTAACTTATATATTTATAATCAAAATTTTATGATGGGCCAATGCAGAATTTTATACAGACGGTGTTTCAAAAAAAAAAAAAAAATTTCTTCGGAAAAGTTCTAGACAACCAATTAATTTCTATCTTGTTAAAGGTTTAGGTTATCTATTGTTTTCATACTTGTTGGTGCCTTGGTGCATAAGATTATGTATGTTCTGCATGTAAGATTGATTTTTTTTTTTTTTTTTTTTCCTTATAGAGGGTGCCTTTTGCTTGTCATTTTGGACCATATGCATAACTATCTGAGAATTCTGTCATAACTTTTTTTCACTTAATTTTGTAGGCTATGTACCATGATTTGTCATTTGCAAGCATACAGGTTGACAAAGATTTAAGTGCAAGGGTATCAGATTATGGCTGTGTTAGCCACAATTTGGAAACAGTTGACTCTAGCACTCCTCTGGTAAGTGCTCTAGCAAGGAAGCTCCGACTCTTTTGCACCTCCAAAGCAACAACAATTATGCTAATAGCAGTTCATTGCACTTGGAATACGCTAATGAGTAAAGAAAAACTTTTGCGGGAACCTTTTTCCATAAACTTAATTGATTCGATAAATAATAGTATTCCCTTATGTCTTCAGAAGTTAAACAAGAGGGGGAAAAAATAAAAAATTAAAAAATTAAAAAACCTAACAATGAAATTATAGTGTTGAAGCAGTTTATGCTTACAGGAAGTCTTTTCCAATATATACAAGCTTCGGACTGGTTTTTCTTTGCCGACCAGTCCTGGGACTCATAACAGCCACATCTAGCACTACTAAACTTATTACCTTTGCTACTACTTCTTGTTGGTTGTATTACTTATAATACTTATATAGAAATTACTACTGTATAAAGATTAAAGACTGAAAAATTGTTGTCTACTAGAAAGATGATATTAGAGAAAATTTCGAATTGATTTATATGTATAAAAGATTCAAAAATGTACATAGGTATAAATACTGTAATAAGACTAATAAGATTATATCTTATTACCTACTGATAAAATATTCTCAATCTAAATTGATTTTATTTTCTGCTAAAAAGTAACAGAATATATATATATATATATATATATATATATATATATATATATATATATATATATATATATATATATATATATATATATATATATATATATATATATATATTGAAAATAGATTTAGAATACTTTACTGATTGGAAGCGAGTGTATGCAGAAAATGATTGGAAGATGATCGAAACTAGTGTTGGACACTATTCTTAAAATCGATTTGCCTTCCACCGTTCTGCTTCTTCTTTGATTACAGTGGGTATCGATCTCTCAGGATATAATGATCAGTCTGCAACAGGAAGGAAGCCGCAATCTTGTTGCTCTGGCGAATCTGATAAAGAATGCTCTCTGTTTTGTTTGTGGTATAGTGCAGGACAGAACAAAAGTAGAGAACTGTTCTTCGGAAAACAGAAAACTTTTGTTGAAAGACAAAGTTTACGGTCGGATCCTAACGGCTAACGACTTTTAACGGGTGGGTCGAATCCAAGTCTGAACCCAATAGAGGTAATCCGAACCCGCACAAAAAAAAATCAAAGGCTCCTCAGAAAGTGCCAAGTACGAGGTGCTCAAGATTTCTCTTCTTCTTACATAAGCAATGATATGGAATAAACAATCCTATTTAAACCAACATTCGTACAACACTGTTATCAATATGAGACTATTTTTCCTTTGTTCCCTGAGCTATGCACTCTACTTTGAAGTCATTTTCCATTCACCTAATTCATTTATTTTTAAACTAGTGAATTGGCTCGAAAATTGAATTTCAAACATACATTAATTCAACACTTCTATCCATTTATATTATATTCACTATTCTCCTTTCTTCCCCTTTAGACAATGTGTATACCTTCCCTGAACTGACCCTAAAGCTCCTTTCTTCCCCTTTAGACAATGTGTATAGCTTTAGCTTGTTACTTATCTATCATTCCTAAATTTAGTGCAATCCTGGCACTCTAATGTACTTGTATCAATCAGGTGAAAACTATGTGGGATATGGTAAAATAAATCATCTTGTTTTATGTTTAGGGGCGACAAAGAAACTTTTGTTTATAATAAACTACTTTTGTTATTGCTATTCCCATTATATGTGAACCATTTATCAACCTTACGCAGGCTGTCACAAACCTTTCTAAGGGGACTGTCGAGGGAGTTGCTCACACCAAAGAGTAATGTGTGGAGCTTTAGAATCATTCTCCTTGAATTCCTCACTGGAAGAAAGAACTATGACCCATGCTGCCCAAAAGAGCATAACATCTTAAGATGGAGCAAGCCTTTACTTTTTGATGACTTCTGCTTGTCCCTAATTATGATCTTGACCTCAAGGAAAGGTTTGCCCTTAAGGCTGCTTGTGCCATTGCTGACATTGCCCTTAAATGCCTCTGGAAAGACCCTTCAGAAAGACCTACTATGAGGGCTGTTGTAGAATCCCTCCAGGATGTTCAAGCCATGAAATATCCTTGTTGTTTCCCTCTTCATGAGCCATCTGCTGTTGTAGGAAAGCTGATGGTTGCTCCCCAACCCTTAGTAGCACTAGTACCTGATGCTGTCGTTAAAATTATCACTTTCACCACCACAGAGACCCAGCCAGTAGTTTCAGCATGGAGGCTTTTGGTATCATTGCCTCTTCCTCAAACCCGTGCCTCCACTTTCTCAATAGCAAGTTCAGGAATCTGCCGTCGGCCATACTTCCAGGGCCTGATGTAGAAGGGTTTTAATTGTTCATATTCATTTACCCCTGTCTATTTATCCATTCTTGCATTTTGTCCTTTCTCTAGCGGCTGTTTGTATCTAGATATACTGGTATACATAATAAGAGAGTGAATTTCATCCACTCCTAATTAGGGAGCTGAGTTACAAAGGATAGAGTGGCTATTTGTAGATATAGAGAAGGTTGTGCAACTCCTGTGAATGAAGTTATTTTCCTTTATCAAATAAAGTATTCTTTTCCATTTGTAGTTCTCTTGTTACTAAAGATAATTTAAATCTATGCTAGTTTTTTCATTTTTCCCTTTGCACTAGGAGTCTAAGAAAATTAAGTAGCTCAGGTCACTAATATTTGTAATCTCATGAAAATGTTGGAGCAAATGTAAAGGAAATAATTTGCTTCTAAGGAAAAACAACAGAACCTCAGAGAGTATGACAATTACTCTTCCAACAATCTTGTGAGATCGTCTTACGTTTTGTCCAAGGTCCATTGTCGAAGAGAATCACTAAATTTGTTCATGACTGGGATGTGTGTAAATTATCTTCTTATCTCTAATATGTCTGGGGTCCTAAAATTGAAAATCAATGATCAGTCTTCCCACAGTCACCACTGTGGTAAAACAGTTCTCTGGTATGTGTTCATAGATATTTTAAGCTAAAACGGTGAGTTATTCCCCTATATTTCATTAAATAAACTTCACGAAAGTTAGTACATAAGAAATTCTCCCACTCAGGAGAGAACATAGAGATACATATAAAAGAAAAGCAAACTAAGATCACCATGATGAAGTGGACAATTAGAAGGTCTCCAAGAAACTCCTTCCTCAGCTTGACTTGCCAGTCACTATGCTACGGTGTTGGGGACTAGTGACTCCAGTTCCTCTGTTGTTGATGCCTCGGGGTCCATTTTGGGCCGTGAGTCTAGTCTCCTTTGTGCATCACGTCTTGCGGTACGCTCTACAGTGCCGGTGTTTGCCTCTTTGTCCATGTATCTGCACACCATGCTGACGTAATAAGAGATTTCAGGTATTGTACATACTATTGCATGCATCAAACTACAACAACACTAGTATATATATGTGACTCAAGTTATAAATACCCATTTCTCGTCAGTACACAGAGATAACTGGGAATTCAACTTGAAGTGAGGCTGTGAGGGGCTAAAGATATAGTAACTGGCTTAGCAGACTTGTCAGCACCGAACTTACTCAAAACCTTCTGAAAATACTGTTTTTTAGATAAATAGATTATTTTCTTGATTCCATCCCTCTCGATCTCCATACCTAGAATCTTTATTTCAAAATCTTTCATCTCAAATTCGCTTTTCAGCTGAACTTTCAACTCCTATCTCCATCTTGCTTTTTCTTATTATCATCATATCAATATCCATAAGCAAATAGACAAAGGATTTATCTTTCAAAATTTTAAAGTAGACACAATGATCAAAGTGATATCTAGTATACAAATTTCAGTCATAAATTAATCAGATTTCTTATACCTCTATCTTGGAAACTACTTCAAACCGTCAACTTACAGACCATATCTTCCTTTCCAGCAATTTTAAAACCATCCGACTATGTCATATAGCTATCTTCTTTCAAATCACCATTCAAGAAGGCCATTTTGACATTCATATGAACTAGTTCAAAGTCAAATTGTGCTACTAAAACTATCAAAATACTAATGGAAGAATGCTTAACAACTGGAAAGAATATCTCATTATAATCAATTTTTTTTTGTTGAGTGTAGCCTTTTGCTACCTAGTTTTATATGACCCCTTGCAAAAAAGATCATATTTCGTAATGAGCACCTGTTTGCATCAAATGGGCTTCTGCCTTTCGGAAGATTTACCAACTTCCTCGTAGAGTTCTTATGAAGAGGGTCCATCTCATCCATCACACCCTTCCGATCTCAGTTTCACCACTCACCTTAGCTTCTCGATAGTTAGTAGGAATATCTTCAACAACTGGAAGTGCACATACCACTATATCAAGTAAACGATTTAAGCTTTTGGTATGTCTTCTGGATATAGTGATTGTAATGGAGTTCTGTTTCTGTTCTTCATCATCTATCTCCTCACATCACTGTACCAATATTCTTTCTCCGTAACAACTCTGTCTTTACCCTGCTTTTTTAGAAAGGAAGTCTCAAATTCCACCTAGTGTGGCACTTCCGTGGTTATTATCACCTTAAAATATCTTATGTTGGTTCAACATGGAGGACTCATCAAAGTCACGTCGCTGCTATAAATTTTCTTTTTAGACTTAAGCACCAGAGTCTATATCCTCTCACACATATGCTAAAAGCCTTTGAATATGGTTTTTTTGGCTTTGAGATCAAGCTTACTTTCCCTCATATGCAATAAGCAAGACAACTAAAAATATGTAAATGACAATCAATAGCAGAATGAGTGGACCATATCTTAAGTGCAGTTTTCCCCTTGTTTGCAGCTGTTGGCAACGCATTAATGAGATGGTTCACTATCTAGACCCTCAGTCCAGAATTCCTTGCCCAATCCAGCATTGGAAAATATACATTACACTTCCTCCAGCAAAGTTTCATGTGCTCTACCACCTCATTATGTTGCGGTGTTTATCTGATAATGAAGTGTCGGTACAGCTTCATGAGTGGATTTGATTTGTAATTTCTACCATTATCCGATCTAGGCCGCTTTATTTTTCTACCAGTCTGAATTTCAACTATCTCCTTCCAATTGAGAAACAGATCCAAGTCTTTATGTCTGTGATGCATTGGGTATATCCAAACTCACATCCAAACTCTTTGCGAATAGCCATCCACGAAAGACATAAACCAATTTCAACTATCCAATGAAACTGTCTTGGTCGGTCCTTAAGTTTCCATGTACATATAATTCAGAATTACCTTAGTCTGCTGAATTGTGGTGCCAAACTTGACTTTGATTTGCTTATCGGTAATGCAATGCTACAAAACTATAATTTTCAGTTTTTGCTCCAACATGTCCCAACCTCATGTGCCATAAGCATGAGGTATCATAACTATACCTGGCATATGTGAAGTCACTACAACTCCACCAATAACTGTGTTACCCTGTAGATCGAACAAGTTCTTTCGGATACCTTTCATCACTACTAAAGCACCTATATTCATGGTTCTAAATTTTTGATATCAGGATTGTATTGGATGTGTTCTTTTTATCTTGGATAGTAGATATCAAGTGATATATCGGGGATATGAGCTCATATCAGATGTTCATATCAAGCTATATATATATGCCAAATATGTAAATTTGAAACCTTAGAGCTAGTTTAATTTCATCTAACTAATATGTTCATGCGTACAAGTAAAACATAATAAAATAAACTATAAAACATATTGAACTAAAATTGAAAATATATATTATAAAAATAATTGAGCTTCATACACAACAAAGATAGTAGTATGATAGTGGTTGAAAAAATTGGTGTCAATAATAGAAATAACGAGAATGATAAGAGTAGTAACAATAACAATAGTAGCAATAATAGCACTAGTAGTTGAGCAAGTAAAGATGCAAATAAGAGAAGTGGAAGAAGAGAATTTTGAAGGTTTTAACTTCTAAGTTTTGAGTAATATCTAAAAGAACTTTGCAGTAGACCTAGCATTTGTTACTCTTTGGTTTTTGTAGAAACAATTTGAAAATCAAATTGATTTAAGTAGAGGTGAAAGAATTTAGATTTCCCTTATATTATGGGAATAATATTGGGAATGAATATCAAATTTATTTCTAAGTTAAAAACTCAATTGAAAAAATAAATCATATAGGCTGATTTATCAGGGTGATATATTGGAGTTATATATCGGGCAATATCGTGAACATCAATTGATTTGCACACAAAATGATATGATCCCCTTTTAACATATCATCTCGGTTGACCCTGAAAAACGATATATCAGAGGGATCTGAAGGACGTTGAAGTTGAATCTTGAGGACATTGAAGACTTCAAAGACTCTCCTGGAGCCGATGTGCTGCTGATGAACTTGAAGTTGAATCTCTAGGAATAGTTTTCAGAAAAATTTCACCTTTATAAATTTCCAATAATACAAATATCCTAAAATCCAAGGAATCAAACTTAGATGCTAATATTACTTGTTGCAAATCAGAGGTGCACGTTTTATACCACTTATTATAGAAATGAGAGGTAATTCTAACAAAGAATTAGAGGTTACTGAGATTAAAGATAAAATGAGAAAAACTGAAAATCAAAAACTTTAAACGAGAAATCAAATCAGAAGATAATAGCAAATTACGCCAATAATTTGCATGGTTTAGAACAAATCCTACATCTATGGATCAAATCAAACTTCACTATTGATGACATTTGCAAATTACAAATCTTGAAATATCTCGTCTCTACAAGTTACAAAGAAATCACTCTCAAATTAATAAAACAATAAAATAACTATCAAAAAATGTTTAAGAGTTTTCTTATCACAAAAGTTTTCTTTGGATACCTGCAAAAGCTATATTTAACATCTTTATATAGATTAGAGATGTTTGGCACAAGCTCTAAATCAAATAGGATTATTCTTGACCAATTTTGAGTTCAAATCATGCCTTAGAATGTGATGTGCATTGCACCATTGATGGTAGATATCTGCCATCATTGGCCAAAGTGGCTGATCACCACCGTTGGTGTGGCCTTTGTTGTGGCCTTCAATGGCCATAGGCCCATTGGTGACCACAAACTTGTTATCAATGGCCACTGAAATTGAGCCCCGAAAACAACACATGCTATGCACTTTACGATTATATTATGTAACTCCTAACTTCTATCCCTCAATTCATATAGTTCGTGATAAATTTTATCTGGTTACTATAATCGGTTATTCTGTTTCCAATCATAAATATCAGTGAAATATGAAGTAAATTTTAGCTAATAAAATCGGGTGAAAGGATTTTATTTACCAATTTAATAGGAACTAAGCAATCATTTGTTTAAACTGTAAAACTTGCATTCATGTCTAAACACAACAATGAGAGAGATGTAGCCAAAAGCTAAGAGTACACATGTTTATGTGTTGAATTTTGGGTGTGGCTCTTTTAGTCCCACATCGGTTGGGCGCTAAAGAGACACCACCCATTGGTCCTATAAATATGGCCTTGCGTTTTTGGTTTTAAGTATCCCAAAAATAATTAGTTATTATATAAAACTGTTATGAGAAAATATATTTTATTTTGGGAAGTTTTCAAATCTGAAAATTTTCAAGTTGTAATTTTGGATTTTTGGGTTTTGGAAAAAAATTTCTTATTCTTGGGGAACTTTCCAATTTGTCAGAGATCTTTATAACTTGAAACTTTGGTAATAGTGGATTGATCGTTGGCATCCGAGAACGTAGGTAATATTTACCGACTCTCGTTAAATTTTGTATCTTCTCTTATTTTATATTAGTTCTTGTGTGACACTATTTTGGGTGTCAATTTGTGTGGGTAAGATATCTGTTTTTTGCAACAAGTGGTATCAGAGCTGAAAGTTCGACTTTGGCAAATTATTAAAAAATGGCAGAAGATTCTTTGTCTGCACCGGCTAAGATTACTGTGACTAATGCAAAGTTCGAAATTGAGAAGTTTGATGGCCACAACAACTTCGGTATGTGATAGTGCGAAGTCTTGGTTATTTTTTATCAGCAAGAGTTGGATGCTGTTTTGGAAGACAAGAAGTCAGAGAAGATGACCGATAAAGAATGGAAATGAATCAATCGCCAAGTATATGGTACCATTCGATCTTGTCTCACAAGGGAACAGACGTATCCTTTCATGAGAGAGACGTCTGCAAGTAAGATATGAAATGAGCTGGAAAATAAGTTTATGAAAAAGAGCAGTGAGAATAGCTCTATTTGAAGAAGAAATTGTTCCGCTTCCAGTATCAACCAGGTACATCTATCAACGATCACATTGCTGCTTTTAATAAATTAATAGCATATTTGTTAAATTTGGATGTGACTGTTGAAGATGAAGATCATGCTTTATTGTTATTGGCTTCTCTTCCTGATGAGTATGATCACCTTGTCACTACTTTCCTTCGTGGTAAGGATAAAGTGACTTTTGAAGAGGTATACAATATATTGTACAATTCTGAGATCAGAAAGAAAGATAAAAAAGAGTATGAGTATAATATAGCTGAGCCGTATGCTGCCAGAGGCCGATCTCAAAGTCGTAAATCCAATCAGAGAGGCAGATCCCAATCAAGAGGCAGATCTGATAAAGATGAATGTGTTTTTTGTCATAAGAAAGGGCATTGGAAGAAAGATTTTCCAAAGTTGAAGAAAAAAGATAAGAGCAAGACTGATTCTGATGCATGTGTAGCCAAGTGTGAAGATGACGACTCAAATTTTGTATTGGTTGGTCTATCTTTAGTTTCTCATTCTGATGAGTGGATTTTGGATTCTGAATGCACCTATCATATGTGTCCTCACAAGGAGTGGTTCTTCAATTTTGAAGAGTTTGATGGAGGAGTTGTTTTTATGGGCAACGACAACTCTTGTAAGACAACTGGAATAGGTTCAATCCGTTTAAAGAATCATGATGGATCAATCAGAGTTTTGACAAATGTTCGGTATGCATCGGATTTGAAGAAGAATCTCATTTCTTTGGGAGAGTTAGAAACAAAATATTTCGTTATATCTATCCGAGATGGAGTTCTCAGAGTCACTTCAGGCGCACTTGTGGTGATGAAAGGTACGAGTAAGAATAACTTATACTACTTTTAGAGTAGTACAGTTGTTGGATCAGCAATTATAGTCTCTGAAGAGGATACAAATGCAAAAACAATTATGTTGTGGCACATGCGACTTGGTCATACAGGTATGAGAGTTTTCCAGAATTTAGTGAAGAAAGGCTTACTAAAAAGTGCAAAAACCTGTAAATTAGATTTTTGTGAGTATTGTGTCATGAGAAAAAAGACAAGAGTAAAATTTGGCACTGCTATCCATAATACTGAAGAAATTTTGGACTATGTTCACTTTGATGTTAGGGTCCTACTAGAACACTTTCTTTGGGAGGTATGCATTATTTTGTTACTTTTATTGATAATTACTCTAGAAGAGTTTGGGTGTATCTGATAAAAACTAAAGATAAAGTGTTGGGAATTTTTCTGAAATGGAAAAAGATGATTGAGACTCAGACATACAGAAAGATAAAAAGCTTAGATCAGATAACGGTGATGAGTATAAAAGTGATCCGTTTCTGAAAGTTTGCCAAGATGAAGATATTGTTCTACACTTCACCAACACAGATTCACCACAGTAAAATGGGGTGGCAGAATGCATGAACATGACTTTGCTGGAGAAGGTTTGATGTATATTGCTTAATGCTGGGTTAAGCAAGGGATTTTGGGCTGAGGCAGTGACTTATGCATGTCATCTCATTAATCGATTACCATCAGCTGCGATTGAAGGCAAGACACCAATTGAGGTATGGTTTAGAAAACCTGCTTATAATTATGATTCTTTACAGGTGTTTGGTTCTACTGCTTATTATCATGTAAAGGAGTCTAAGTTAGATCCAAGAGTTAAGAAAGTATTGTTCATGGGAATAATCTCGGGCGTGAAAGGATATGCCTTTGGTGTCCAAATTCAAAGAAAATCATTTTTAGCAGGGATGTTACTTTTGATGAATCTGCCATGTTGAAAAAGATAATACTTAGAAATTCTGAAAAAGATAAGAAGACCAGTAATGTTCAGCAGCAGGTGGAGAGTGCTCCGCAACAGGTGGAGTTTGAAAAAGCTAGAGTTGACCCAGTTTATAACGACAGTCCAGTGACAGAAAAGGATGTCGAAGAAAAAGAGGAAGAGGTTTTAAGCCAAGAACCTCCACAACAACCAAGCTCAATTGCACACGACAGGCCACGTCGAAAAATTAATAAAGCTGCTCATTTCCTTGATACAGTGGTGGTCTATGCACTTTCAGTTGTAGATGATATTTCTTCCACCTATAGAGAAGTAATTAGAAGTTTAGAAGATAAGAAGTAGAGCAGAGCAATAGATAAAGAGATGCAGTCTCTTTAGAATAATCAAACTTGAGAGTTAGCTCAACTATCTAAAGGTAAGAAGGCAATTTGGTGCAAATGGGTATTTACAAAGAAAGAAGGATTTCCTGACAAAAATGATGTCCGCTATAAGGTAAGATTAGTGGCGAAAGGCTACGCTCAGTAGGAAAGAGTTGATTATAATGAGGTATTTTCTCCAGTCGTTAAACATTCTTTATTCGGATTATGTTAGCCTAGTAACACAGTTTGATTTGGAACTAGTTTAACTTAATGTGAAAACCGCGTTTTTACATGGTGATTTGGAAGAGAAAATCTATATGGATTCAAGGTTGCTGGAAAGGAAAATTGGGTTTGCAAATTGAATAAATTGTTGTACGGATTGAAGCAATCTCCGAGATAGTGATACAAGCGATTTGATCAGTTTATGATTAGTTTAAAGTACACTAGAAGTAAATTTGATCACTGTGTGTATTTCCGCAAGTTACATGATGAGTTATTTATTTATCTACTCTTGTATGTGGATAATATGTTAATAACTTCAAATAGCCAAAAAGAGATTAAAATGTTGAAAGGTCAGTTGAATCAAAAGTTTGAAATGAAAATTTTGAGTGAAGCTAAAAGGATTCTCGGCATGGATATAAGCAGAGATCGAAAGGGAAGCAAAGTTTGTTTATCTCAGAAACAATATATGAAGAAAACGCTACAGCATTTTGGCATGACAGAAAAATCAAAACATATGAGTATCCCACTTGCTTTTCATTTCAAGTTAAGTGCAAGTTTATCTCCTAGCATAGATAAGAAACGTGAGTATATGTCGAAGGTTGCTTATTCAAATACAGTTGGTAGCTTAATGTACGCTATGGTGTGTATGAGACCTGACATTTCACAGGCATTTGGCGCTGTGAGCAGGTATATGCATAATCCTGAAAAAGAACATTCGCAGGCTGTGAAATGGATTTTACGATATCTGAATACCGTAAATATTAGTTTGGTATTTAAGCGTGATGATACTCTTGGTCAGTGTGTGGTTGGATATGTTGATTCTGACTATGCAGATGATTTGGATAAACGTCGATCAACTACTAGTTATGTATTTACTCTTGCTAAAGCACCATTGAGTTGGATGTTTACTTTGTAGTCAACAGTTGCTCTGTCTACAACAGAAGAAGAATATATGGCAGTTACAGAGGCTGCAAATGAGGCAATTTGGCTACAGGGGTTGCTTGAAAACTTGGGGATTATTCAGAAACAGGTTACTGTGTATTGTGACAGCCAGAGTGCAATTCACTTGGTAAAGAACCAAGTCTATCATGCAAGGACAAAGCATATTGACGTCAGGTATCATTTTGTGCAGGAAATTATTGAAGATGAAAAGATCAACTTCATAATATTGGAACTGCAGATAATCCCGCTGATATGATAACCAAGGTGGTGATTTCGACCAAATTCAAGTATTGTTTGGATTGGTTAATATTTTGGCAGTTTGAAAATCTTAATTTGGAGACGCTGACGATGTGGGCCTTATTCGCCGAGGTGGAGATTGTTGAATTTTGGATGTGGCTCTTTTAGTCCCACATCGGCTGAGCGCTAAAGAGACATCACCCATGAGTCCTATAAATAGGGCCTTGTGTTTTTGATTTTGAGTATCTCAAAAATAATTAGTTATTATATAAAACTGTTCTGAGAAAAAAAGTTTTATTTTGGAAAGTTTTCAAATCTGAATAATTCCAAGTTCTAATTTTGGATTTTTGGATTTTGGAAAAAATTCTCCTATTCTTTAGGAACTTTCCAATTTGTCAGAGATTTTTATAATTTGAAACTTTGGTGATAGTGGATTAATCATTGGCGCCCGATGACGTAAGTAATATTTACCGAATCTCGTTAATTTTGTATTTTCTCTTATTTTGTATTGGTTCTTATGTGGCACTATTTTGGGTGCCAATTTGTGTGGATAAGATATCTGTTTTTTGCAACATTATGCATGTTAATGCACTCATATGAAAGCAAAGTTTATTCACCCAGCTCCAAAACCTCCTTTACTCTTCAGATCCACATTTTTACCTAAGTACTTATCTCAATTTGAGTCATAATAAATCCCAAGAACCATGGTTTTTGTAATAAAAGAAACAACAAAAAACTTGAGAGATATGAAACTGAAAGTATTTTTCAGGCCAGATATCTGAAATGAAACAGTTTGCATTAGGCTTGGATAAAATTGTTATTAGCCAGATTATGCTTTTATAAATAAAATAATTAGAGAAAATACATCCGAATAAAGAAATGAAGTTTTTATAGAACTGGCACAATCATCTTTTTTTTCCTTAAAAAGGAAAATTATGGGGATTTGGCGAAAATGTGCCACTTGCAACAAATGAAGTGGGGCTACTGGTAAAAAATCTGTTTGGGGTTCCAGGAGTTACATGAGACCTTGTTGGAGTTCCTGGCATCCCAACTGGGCTTCTTGACCTTGGCTCGATGCTGCTCCAACCATATCGACGTTCGTTGCTCTTTCGTGGGCCTTTCTCAGCCCAAATGAGCTCTTGCTGCTTCACAGTACTGGGGTATCTCCAGAAACACCCTGTATGGCCTGCTCTTTTTATATATCTGTCATAGTTCAAATTTCATATAAGCATGTTTTTTCTTGATGACATAGGACAAATAACAGAAATAATGCAGTCAGCATGCAAACTAAACAGCATATATATCATCAAGTTCATTATAGTAGGAAGTCGTCGCAATCTTGAGACTGGGTCAATTCTATTGTTTCTTTTTTCTTCTTTAGGATGGCAACAATGGCCCAAATAGTCTTTTTTTATTATTATTATTTTTTAAATTTGAACCAGGTCACACCAGGGTAAGTTGATTATTTCCACGAATAACATAAGATGTCAGTATTATTCTCAAACGATTATGTAGATAATTGCCATTTGTACACATCAAGTAACTAAGAAAGTCACTTCATAATTTGGGAGTGAGAACCCATTGGCTTTGTGCTATGCTCCAAACATAATGTACATAGTCGTGTTCCTAAGTGTCAAAGTTTGTTTCCATTGTGCAATAAGTATGGGGTTTCTACGATAAATTATTCAGATAAGGTTTAGCTGTGAACAAAATCATTTATGATCTAGAATTACTCTGGGAAGCAAACCCAAACTATCTGCAAGTCTTATTGCAGCTTGCTTTTGTTTCATCATTCATAGAAACGAACAAAGTATTATCGTTTTATGAACTTATATTTCAGTTATATAGTTGTGTTCTCAGATAGTAATTCTGACGGCTGTTTGTTAAAATTTGCTTACCTTTGACTAAATTTTCTTCCCAAGCAGTCAACACATTTTCTTCCTTCTGTCATTTCTCCCATGCCCATTCCTACACAATTCCTGCAGTATACTCTTCCACAAACCTGCAAATAGAGAATATTAAGTTTCCAACCCGAAACTAAATGAAATAAAACCATAGCATTACACTTATTACTATTGTATTTTTGAGAAAAATAGTTTTTTTAGTCATTATGGCGAGCTAGTGCCTCCAAATTCCATTAAAAAGAAGTTGAGAAAATATTTTTTCCCTCATGTTGTATAAAGGTTTTGATTTACATCTTATCTTGAATTATCAGATGTGAAAATCAAAAGTTACAGTATATATCTTATTTCACATACTCTCTAGCTGATCTGCATACATGTAGACCATTTTATCTTTCAATGAGCCACTGAATTACTTTGCAAAAATGTTTGTAAGTAAATATATTTAAGCTACTAGTTATACTTAGTAAATACATGCATAAAATAGAACAAGGAAAGGCTTCAATTAGTTATTTTTAGATGTCTCACCAAGCATCGATGACGAAATATGTAGATATATTCACTGCACAAAGCACAAATATTCGAGTGAGGTATTCCAGGCCTCTTCCTTCCACCATTTTCTCCCGAAGGAGAGACCGTGCTGATTACACTTGCGTTATTGTAGACTTGGCTACTGTCAACTGTAAGTGGCCTCAACCCATTACCGCTTCTCTTAACACTGTTCCGAGCCAAGTGCTCTCTGTAGAGCTCATTTTCAGCAGTACGTTGATCATTAGGTTTGGTCGCCTCCAGAGCCTTTGAGAAATCCAGGCTCGGAGACTCGGCTAGGTTTTTGATGACCATCTTCAGATCTTTCTTCGAATCTTCAAGAATTGGCTCCGTGGTAGTTATCTTCTTTTCCTCTGTATCACCTTGTTGAAAGCTCGTCATGTCTTTGAATGTTAGGTCAACTGATGCATCTGGGATCCCCAGGTATAGGTCTTCCAGTTCCTGTCTCGCCTTCGCAAGGGTTGCCTTGTCACCCATGGATATCGTGTCTGGGCTAGTGTGTGTATGTGGGTGGGTGAGAGAGAGAGAGAGAGAGAGAGAGAGAGGTGGTGTATATAGTGTTGAGTAATGAAGCTCTTGTTGTTTCTAAATGATAAACCAAACTGTTGGATGCTCCTTGTAATATAGGATGGTGAGGGGAAACCAAACTTCCTAAATAGATTTAAAAAAGAGATTAAAGAAATTAGATGGTTGGAAACGCGGGAAGATGTAAAGTACAGAGTTATCCTCGAAGCTGGGGAGTAACTGAAATTTGGGACCTGGGGCGCCAATATATTGTTTGGTTTAGTTTCAATTAGAAGGATATTATCTTTTTGCTAAACTTAGAGACTTATATTGTGTGTGAAAAAATTTACTACGGTAATTTGATAACAATAACAAAATTGTATAGTTAGCTGTTGGAATATCCTTTGGAGGCAAAAAAAAAAAAAAAAAAAATGCAATAATAACTTGGTTTCAGAGAATGTATAAGATACAGTCATTATTGAAATAAAACCCTTCAAACCAAAGTTTCATAATGGTGTTGACGATCCTAATATTGTCATAGAATGATATATTTCGAGTTTGAGGGACTTGTGAGCCTAATGGTTTGATGTGAATATTCTCATTGGTGTAGATAAGGATTTGAGACTGTTTAGGATAGAATGGGACATTTGGGATTAACTTTGAACAAGTCCATTCTTCTCTTTGGAATCTCAACCGGCCTAGTTTAAGACAAGGCAAACGGCCGGACACAATATTCCAAATGAACGTCCAGCTGCTGTTGCGTGGCAACAAATCCCATGTTAGCCTTAGAGTACTTGCAAACAGTAATTGTATTCGCTGTCAGTTTTTCAAATAAGTAGTAGTACTGAAAGAAGTTTCCTGCAAGAACAGTGAGATACTTCATTAGCTCACATTAGCTGCAGTCTTCTATTATTATGATCTTATTCATGCTTATTTTGTAATGCACATGAGTATCGATATGGAAATTTTGTTGGGCAAATTTCATTTCATGGGTTTCTTCCGAGTATGGTTGCAGCTTTTATAATAATTTCGTGAATCTTTTGATTATGTTTTTCTGAAACGTACCTGAATGTTAACATTGACCACCTAGTTGGTAATCGCTGGACTGGACTTCAACATTTCTTTAAAAAAAGATTATTTGAGGAGAGGACATATGAACACCACAAGCAATCATGTTGACCATTAAATGTTATTATCAATGTGACTAATATACAAGGACAATAGGAAGTACGCGTTGTTTCTGATTCAACATACGAGGCCAAATGGTGGTTAGCCTCTGCTCTTCCAAGAAAAGACAATGAATTAGGCGATGATAATTAACTCCTCCTAAAATGACTGGATTGTTGAGCGTGGGGACAGATGTAATCATTTTTATACGATATGAAGTAGACTAGGTGCCTACTACATTTTTATATCAAACGTACCTAATCCCTTTCTTTCATATAACAAATAGGACTCTATGCGTGTTTCTTCAGCTATACACAACCTTAAAAGTTATCCTACTAAAATCTACGAGGTTTTCGTTTGTAGTGTTGAAACTCGTTACATTTGCTGACATTGACACCCAGCATTGTGAAATAAAGACAAATGCACGACTTTGTTTCGAAATTGACATTGATATTAATCCTTGTTTTCATTTCTTGGCAGGACTGGAGGTGGATCGGATCAAAATCTAAGCATGTATACTGGGACTGAAAGTGATTTGATCAAATACAAGCCAGAGACTAGTTGTCCAAACATGCAATCTGAACCGAAATCATGATTACAGTGAGCAGTAACTTGGTATTGAGCTCCATTGTCAACTGATGGCCAATTCTATTGCTGCTTGTTTTTGTTTGAAGTTTTGGACTTGACCCCCGGAACAGTTGGTACATCAAATATCACGGAACTTAATATAAACATATCCAAAGTTTCAATGAAGACATTTTTCTTGACATTCTCGTCTGCTATATGGTAATCTCATTTTAGATGTCGGTGGTTTCTATAATTGTAGCTCCAGCGATGTTTTCAGAAGGATTTACAAGGCGCAATGCAAATATGCCATTTCTTTTTAGGTGTTTACACAATGTTCGGTTCTAGAGATTGCCGTCTTTCTTGTTGTCCGTAGGGAGTTTATACAATGTTCAGTCGTAGAGATTGGAATTGGAAGGAATTATCGTCTTTCATTCTTCAATTCCTTCAACGGAGAAAGCTTAACAAAGATATAATACTAGTTATAAGTATGCTTCAATGTCTCTGTCTCTCGTTTTAATTTTCAGTCATTGTCCTCACGCTCAACAATGAGAGGATTTGGATCTCTTGTTATGTTTCTATTCACAATTTTGGACAAGCGGAGGGGTCAGCATATTTGTTTTAAGGTGTACTTTGTATTGAACTTGACTTGAATGACGGCAAACAAGTGGGTTTGTGCTTTCTTTTGAGAATTATTATGCTAAGATATTGCTTCATTATTCTCGTTTAAATAAGATAAAGCAAGATATCACTATGCAATTCTAGATTCTATGCCAACAAATAGAATCCAAAGCAAGCGGTCAGCTTGAAACCTACTCTGTTTGAGTAGTCTAAGATACTCATCGTTTTCAATTAGAATTCTCAATGCCGGCCTTAAATCTTGACTGCCTTGCTTGCACACAAACTGGGATTTATACGATCATCTTTCATCGTGAATAGCTCCTCGAGAAGTTGGAACGAAATGAAAATGATGTATGTGAACAACTTTTGCTGCTGCTAATATGTGTATAAATCAAACTGCACCATCTTTGTCAATTCTCACATAAACTCGAGTTTGGAGAAAATAATGTAAATTTCAGAAAGGTGCCCATCCAAGCGGCAAGGACTGATCATTTTATACATTCTTGAACCTACGACACATATCCTGACAGTAACTAGGGGAGAACAAAATATTTCAAGTGTAGAAATAACGAACACCATAAGTTTTTATAGGCAAATTTTTGCAGAAAACTAGGACACTATGATCGGTTTGAACCAACAGTCATACATGCAATACAAGGAAAATGTACAGATCAAGAAACCAAAAACAAATGTTGTACAGTACAGTACTGTTTTGATTCACAATAAATATGCCCGGTCCTATGGTTACACACAACATGAGCCAAAGTTTCAAGATGCTTCGCTTTTGACACTGTCAGCTCCACCACGCTCTTCACCACCACTGCCCTCATGCTCCTGCACCGTTGAACCAAAGCATGCTTCATCAGGTGTCCTTTCCTCGCTCTCATCGTTGGGAACTGCTTGTGGGACCGTAACTGAGCTTGAGCTCACCTGTCCTTCACAGACCAAACTCGTTATACCATTCTGCTTCAAATAATTCTCCAGTGGAAGGCTCGCCTCATGAACTAGGCTCATCATGCTCACTCTAGATGAAGACTGAACCCCATTGGCATGCTGCTGCTCCACATCACGCTCAGGCCGGCAATTCAAATCAATCTGCCCCTTTCCCACATCTGTGTCATCTACAACAGCACTACCAGGGTCAGTGCCCACTTCGCTCTCCTTCTGCAAGTCAAGGGACTGAAGTCCCACTAAGGATGTGCTGCTCCCTTCAATTTCTTCCTTGCCTCCCCATGGAAGCACCAACCTTTTATTGGCTTCAGCTTCCTGGCGCTCAGATTGACGCTTCTTCTTGCGCGCCATAAGGGTCTTGAAGCGGCGCTTGACAGTTAGACAGACATTGCATGTACAAGTAGATTGGTGCTTGGGGCCCTTGCCACTGGGCGGCTGGATGCACACAATGCAAGTGCAACCAGGACGGTGTCGGGGGTGCTTTGTTGTTGTCGCAGAGACTGAGGCTGTGGCTTGATTCGCTACATCACCGAGAGCTGCAGCAGAGACCAAGGCATCAAGGCTGGATGCTTCCATCTCTGGTGTGTTCTGTTTGGAGCTCGCGGAAGTTCCCTGTCTTTTCATTTCTGCAGAAGTTTTTTGTACAAGTCGAGCATTTTAGAAGGTCTTATTTCAAAAGTATCTGAGCTGCTCCAAGAATGATCCAGCACAAATATATAGTAAAACCAGTTTGATCACAATCACTAGAACGTAAATAACAGATTCTTACAGTATCTTGGGAACTTGGCAACTAGAATGACTAAACAGTTTTACTGCTGAACAAAATAGTCGGGTTTAAAATAAGGTTTAGCTGAAGGCCAACTAATACAAATCTGAATAATCAGCTTGAACTGGGGTAACTTGATATGTGTAAAATTCGTACAGTATACATATAGTTCAAAACAATGGAGAAGGACAGGTAAAACGTTAGTTAGACCAACATAAAACCAGATAGTGATTCCCTACTGGCCAGGGGTAATCTGTAAGTTACTAGGAGAAATAAATAAACATCCTACTATTGTAAAACTCTACCAAACCCTAATATATCCATGTGAAAGACAACTATCTTTCGTTATTTTCTGCTTCACCTAATTGGTTTTAAGCAAGAAGGGAAAAAAAGGAATTTAAGAACGGTCAGGTTACTCCAATAATATTGAAGTCTGGTTCACCTGAAACTTCTCTTCCCCTTAAGATGGCAAAGATGAAAGAAAAGCATTCCAGTTAATTTCTCCTTTCCCGCCATAATTTTTATGCTACCAAATCCTGCACTGCTGTGTTATTGCAGTAACTAGAGGCTCGACTTAACTGGGATTGAATGATGGAAATAGGTGTAGTCATTTCTATTCAGGTGGTTCTCCAAGATGTAGAATGCACTTGAAAACCCCGTAAGTCCCTACCATGGAAAAATACTCCAAGATCTTTTGGGCTTTCTTTGCACTGCCACCATAATCTGTAAATGTGGCAAGCTACATCCTTCCCTTCCCAGTCAAGAATTATGAGAGAGCGAGGTCGCATACCTGCATTAAGCTGAAGAAGATTCTGCATCTCTGCTGGGCTCAGTTCATCTGGTGCAGAACAAGAAGATCTGCAAAGAGTTCATGTATGTGAATTAGATGAGGTGAATAACTCAACTAGTATACTTTCAGCTATCATCAATAGTGGAAGAGCATGCTTAGTTGGGAGGAAAAAAGACTATCAAGAAGAGTGAAAGACAGAAAGCTTGCCAATAAGGCAATGATCATAGTATAGCAGGACTGATACTAAAATGATACAAAATTAAAGGGAAAAGTTAACATTCACTTGATTAACCAAAAGGGCTTTGTGAAAGTATCACTTTTGCATACATGAACTGGTTGCTACATGTAAAAGCTGTTCTTGAAAACTATTGCTACAAATGGAAGTTGTTTTTGGTTAAGGAAAGAAACTTGCACGAGATGATATGTATTTGGCTAAAAAAGTAAAAATACAGCTATATGGAGGTAATTTTATATAACAAACAAGAGAAGTTCCTATATGTTTAATTTGTAAAGTCTCATCTTTAACAAACTTCAACAAGTCTTAATAACAAAAGAGCCCTCAGATGAAAGTTACTGTATGCTAGTAACTTCATAGTTTTATCTTTTCTGCCGTTCAACCTGCACTGCATACTAATTATAGATGTTTTTCAGGATATCTGCATGCAAACCAAAACAAAGAATAACCTGCAGACACCAGAACTGAGAAAAGAATAACGGGACACAAATATGACAATCAGAAAATGTGGCACAGGTGTGACAGTCAGAAAAGCAAGTTCGTCACTTGGTTAAGGAAAGTCAGCAGTTGGGATCCCGACAATATGAAGGAGACCAAAGGGTCTCCTAAGGTGGAGGCTTACGAACACCAAAGTCAAAACTTGGCCAAGCACCAAGTAATCAGGAAATTCTTAAAGAGAGTCCAGAGATTACACCCAAAAATAGGGAGCTGGGTCTTGGAGGAAACTATGCGATAAATTTGAGGAGGCATGACTCATACTTAACAAATAGTTTCCTCAATTGTGCCTTACAGTTATGCAACCGTTCCATTTATACTATCAAGCTTCATGGTTGTAGCCAATCAATCTTTTCACTAGTCTTATAATCAAAGTCGTACTACTAATCTCAATTTAGAGAAGTACAAAATGTAGAATTGGCTTCAGAAAGAGACTTACTAAAAACTGTAATCCTGCAGATTTTTATTTATTTATTTTAAGCATGTTATATTATGTATTACTGACTTGTGAGTATGAGGACAACAGTAGCTAGGCCTGGGTAGCACTTAGATTATTTTGTTTAGGCAAGAAAAAATTTTCCTGCAGATTTGACTTCAGAAAGAGACTTAATAAAAACTGTAATCCTACAGATTTTTAGTTAACCATTATTTATTTTAAGCATGTTATATTATGCATTACTACATAGGCTTGTGACTGTAGGACGACAGTAGCTGGGCCTGGGTAGCACTTAGATTATTTTCAAAAAAAAAAAAAAAATCCCCTAATACATACTGAGACAGTGGGGCATACCCCCATGTCAACCTGCACGAAGGTGTTGGCCATTGGAACGTGATCTTGCCAAATAACCTATGCAGGGAGCATATCTTGGAAATAATGCACATTCATGTCGGCTAGATCACTCAAAAATACAAAAAATGTTGGAAAAAGAATTTGTTTATACATTATACATTATCTATTGCACCTAGTTTTTTCGCTTTTACTCGTACGACACTACTTTCATTCTCGATTTATGATTAATGTGGCTCGCGTCAGAGTATTGTATGTGTCTGGGATGCTGGATTGGACAATACAGCTTCTTCATAGATTCCCCTCTGTTGATATTAATTATCATAATAGTAAATAGTAGTAGCCACGTTATTAGGAGGCCAGATCATGTCATTGTTGGCCTTGTAGTTTAGAAGTCTTCCATATCAAGGCTGACATGATCATTTGTAAATCATCATGATTCAATTTTAAGTGCCAGCTACATGATTCAATTTCTCCTTTTAGCTCTACAATCTATTTCATTGACAAATCCCACCATGGCATTACAACTCCCAGGTCAATTCTGATATCTACTTTGGTTCGAAATGACAGGACCTTTGATAGGTCACAAGCATATGATGAACTCATGAGTTTAAACAAAGACAAACTAGAGTATACCTACACTCTGACAAGTGTGGGAAATATTGGACAGGTAGCCACTGTACTTTCAACTGTATGATGACAACAGGCACGATTGTTCATCAAGTGAAACTACAATGCCAATTTTATAATAACTCATGTGAGCATGCAAATTCCTGTAGTGTTCGTCTCCACCTCTAAAACTGTCCCACAAACATGCTGGACTACCATAGTATGTCCAAAGAAGTGAAAGGCCTTTGAACATGCTTTTACCAATATATATCTCTTGCTCTCCGTAATCAACTAAGACCCATTTTTGAGTTGAACTGACCAACAGAGCTTTTATCCCAATTTTTAGGTGCCAGCTACATGAATCCTCTTCTCCACTCCATTTGATTGACAAATCCCTTTGTGGAACCACAACTCCTAAGTTCCACTAGGTCAATTCTGATAGAGTGAAATGTATTTTTGATTTGAAGGGGCAAGCCCTGCTATGAAGGTTGCAAGCATATATGAAAGTTGACCAGTACTGAAATTAAGGACATATCTATATTCAGACAAGTGTTGGTAAATATAGGCCAAACAGTCACTACACTTTCATCTATATAATGACATCAAGCATGAGAGTTGATCTAGACAATCTACAAAGCCAACAGATCAATTTTATGATGACTCAAGTGAGCTATGATGCATGGATTAACAGATCCAGGTCAGGGACCTAAATCTGGTACTTACTGGATTCACATTTGCTTGGATGTCACGTTGGGTACAGCCTATATGAATATGGTGCAAATCCAGGTTGAATCTGATCCGATACATGATACTTTAAGTGCAAAAGCGGGGTTGGATTCGACACTAAACCCTCATCGTATCCAATCCACGTTCAAACCCAGACTCGTCGAGTCCAAATTGCATAAATTTTAGAAAAAATTTAAATATCAGAACAATGGGAATTGAACCAGTAACCATTACAAACTAAGCTCAACTCTTTAAATAACATGAAAAGTGAATATGTCGTCAGCAACAATCTTAGTTTGTATATTAACTATATTTGAGATAAATACTCTATCCATGTAATTTTCTAAATATTCATAAAATCTACCCGTAAGAAATCTATATATAATTTATCGAGAATTTGCCTATCGGTGTACCCAAAAGGAATCTATCATTGAATTTTTGAGAATTTGCCTATCCGTGTACCTGCATCATATCGTATCCAATATATCCAATATATGTACCTGCATCCGTACAAATAGCAAGTGAATATGCAAATTCCTATAGTGCTCATCTCCACTGCAAACCCTTCAAAGTATACAGTATTATCAAGGTGACTATCTAGTAGCTCCCAACATCTGGACACAATTGTTCTTATGAACATACCAAACATTTCTTGCGGCAAACATGTAGTTAGGATATGTTCAAGTACAATTTAGTGATATGTACATGCTTCCCTCAAAAGAGCTGCTGCGTTTGTTTTATCCACAGCCCAAAGACCTTCGCATACGAATTCATCTGTTGATGGTAAATCTTTTGTAGACTTCAGTTGCATACTATTGTCAAACACAACAATTGATCAGATGAGGCCCCAACATAATCACCATGTGATAGAGATTTAATTATGATTTGATTAGAATTTGGTTAGATTTGATATTATCTTGTTGCATTAGGATTTGATTAGATTTGGTTAGAGATTTGGATAGATTTGGTATTTTTGTTACTTTAGAATTCTCTATATATACGGCTTGTAAAACCCTAATTTGGAATATAGAGTGAAATATTATTTCTTTTGAGAGCATGTGATTTGCAATTTTTTCAAATCTTTCCTCGAGTGATTCGTGAGAGAGTAGGCGTGTGATTCGCCTGGACGTGAGGTCCAAAACCCTAGTTTATCTTCCAAAACCCTAAGTTCTTCCCCAATCCTCAACCACAAACCCTAAATCGCTCCCGTCCGCCGTCAAATTAGTATAAGAGCTCAAGATCCACATCTTCAGTAGATCAGATCTGAAAAAAAAAGGAGCAAAAAAAAGGGAAAAAAAGAGAGAGGAAGAAAGGAAAAAAAAAAAAAAAACCAAATTTCCCCTCCTCCTGCAACAGCGCAGCACCAAGCAGCAGTTGTTCCAGACCCGTTAAAGGAGAATCCAGACCTGTTAAGGATTTTTTGGGTGATTGTAAAGCCATTTGAAGCCTGGTTCGCATCGGATTCGAGATATAATCGACACATTCCAATTTTGGTATTTTCTGAACTTAATTTAAATATGGGATTCATATTTTGTGGAAAATATATCAACACTGATGTCGATTTCAAGCAAGTGGAGTGTGATATATATGATGCAGTCCCATATTTTCATGGATATAATGATCCTAATGGTTATGATAATTGGGAAAGTAATTTGAAGCAATTTTTTCGTTACTTTCCGTTGACTTCAGAGCAAAAATACAATTATGCAAAATTGAAGTTGGTTAGAGAAGCTTCTGATTGGTACCTCAACAACTATAAATCTCGTCCAACTTGGAATCGTTTGCAGTTTTTTCTTCGTACACGGTATACTCCGTATCTTGTCTTTAAACAATGTTCAAAGTGTGAAGGATATGGACACTCTGTTCATCAGTGTCCTATCAAATGTTCGGCATGTGGAGAATTTTGGCATTATGAGTATGAGTGCCCTAAAAAAAGTCCAGATACCGATATATCCGCTTTCGAGATTTTAGGCGATGAGACCGAGTCCAGCATACAATTTGCCACATATCCAAAAGTTGATGATTCGATTTTTCTGCCAGAGCCAACTACAGAAATATTCATTTGCCATGTTCATGAAGATCGTATTTTCAGTGACTTTCCAGCTCACATTCCAAATTTTTTATTTTCAACAGAAGTGACAGATTTTGACTTCTCTCCAGATCTTCTACAATTGTTACTGTCGCCACCATGGAAATGTCAGATAGCATACATTTGGCTTCCAAACTGTTCGATTTTCTTATATTTAGTTCGGTGGAAAGGTTTACCAGATTTCGAGAAGATTGACCAATTTCAGTTGACCGTACTTGACTTTTTTCTTATCGTTATTCACCAGGTGGTGAATATTTCCAAGCGCAGGAGAATTGATAGAGATTTAATTATGATTTGATTAGAATTTGGTTAGATTTGATATTATCTTGTTGCATTAGAATTTGATTAGATTTGGTTAGAGATTTGGATAGATTTGGTATTTTTGTTACTTTAGAATTCTCTATATATATGGCTTGTAAAACTCTAATTTGGAATATAGAGTGAAATATTATTTCTTTTGAGAGCATGTGATTTGCATTTTTTTCAAATCTTTCCTCGAGTGATTCGTGAGAGAGTGGGCGTGTGATTCGCTTGGAAGTGAGGTCCAAAACCCTAGTTTATCTTTCAAAACCCTAAGTTCTTCCCCAATCCCCCACCACAAACCCTAAATCGCTTCCGTCCGCCGTCACCATGCCTATCAAGTGTTATGATGGTGACATGCAGGTTTATGTAGAATTTAATTCATATCATTTTTCAGAAGTACATCTAAAACAACATTACAATATCATAGAAATGAATCTAGCAGCTGGACCTGGTTACTTGACAACTTGAATAGAATTTGTGTGATCCATAAACTCAAACCTTAAAGGTCATTGTGCAGGATTTCGATCCTAGAATTAAAATTTATTTATTTTATTGGATTGAAAAACTGAGCATTGAGGTTCAAAACCTGATGAGATGATAAATATATAAAATTTATATCAATTATCACAACAAAACAACCCTTCCCTTAGACGATTTGTGGTATGACTCTGTTGTTAAAAGTACTGATATTGAAAACTCAAAAACCAAGTAGTATGAAGTAAGAAAAACTTATAATTTTTATCACTTCGCAACTAATCGTAACAAAGTTTGGACATTCTAGACTTGATCCAAAACCAGGATCTAAATCTGATATAATTTTTGGTATGTGTTTGGGTATTGTTCAATGGTTCTTCTAGTGCTCGGATCAGGGTATGGTCCCTACCACTTTCAAATGTACCTTCCTGTGGACCTTAACAGGATTCAACCCAAATCAGACCAGCAAAGTAGATAGAAGCCCTAGGACTTTTCGTAATTCTCACTGTTTGTTTTAAGACCATTTTTTCTTCCATGAAACGGGCAGTGCAAATACTAGTTGATTGTTTGTGTACAAATGAACTATTCTTAGTCATATTTTCTTTTTGCACAACTCGATTAGTAAAGATTCTCTAATAGTTAAATCACCTATCTCTTGTAGCGTATGGTTCCCACATTTCAAACTAATCATCTTCCATAACTCATAAACAAGGACATTGCCCAATCTGACATAATTGACGTAGCTGCACTTCATATAGGCTAGCCCAAAGGATTGGGACAAAGATTCTATGGTTTTAAACAAAAATATATATACACATTCTACTTCTACTATTCTTACTCTTCAAAAATGCCTGCAAATACAGTTTAATTAGTAGACAAGGTGTTACTTCATGAAAATTATACTCTCCTACATCAATACCCAAAATGTCTGCATATACATTATCTGGGAGCCATTTACTAGAAAGCCCCAAGTAATGGTATACATTATAACTGAGGGCAATCTTAACATTGCAATGTGCAATTTTAATGCATTAGTCAATTTTAATTATTATTCTTAATTTTCAAGATCCATTTCAGTCAAATATTGCAATTCTCAGAAATAACAGGACGCCAAAATTTGGTGAATTTTATTCTTCACTTAATAGAAACCTGTGAACTTCCTTCCCACATATTAGCCAAAAGATATCATCTTCTTATCTAAATTTAAGCTGCCTTTGGATAATTTAATTCAAAAAATCATGGCTTAGTTTTTCAAAACTTTGCAAGTTACAGGATTTTAGAAAATTTTAATTTCAATAAACGTCAGGTTTGAAAAATAATAGCCAGGATAGGAAACACAACTATATACACAAGAGACAACCATGAATTTTGAAATTTCTGTTCAAAATAAAAATTTCAAATATCATGATTTTATGTGATTTTATATATTACTTTCGCCAACCAAACACTCACCTAGAACATCATGAGTATTTCTTTTCCAAATCCATACAAAATCACACAATTTTGTGATTTTGATTTTCATTTTGATGGACATCTAAATGGTGCCTTAATTTTTCAGTGCTTTGTGATATTCTGACACTCAACCCATGAGCTTAGCCCTGAAAGGAACCTCTGAACTTCCAAATCCACAATGCAAGACTAATAAAATAAATTTATACTATACTCTTCTTGTGATCCTGCAGTTCCATTAGTTGTAAACATTGGTTCCTCCCTTTCACTCACATTATTCATTTGTTGTTTCTTTAAAGCATATATGCCAGCCATTCATGCCTTTGGTTGTAATAAAATTCGCTGTTCTAGACAAATAATCCATGAAAACCAACTATGAAGCATGTAAATCCTCTATTCACAAATGTAGCTGACAAATTGGATTTTCAAATAGTGATAAAGGGCTACAAAAAGGCGCATTTAATGAAATATTACGCGAGACTTTCTAAAACAAAAAGGCTTACCTTCTAGGGTCCCATGAGTTGTCAGAACATGTCCAGTTTGAAGAAACAAGAACATCCATGGGCAACCGGCGCCATTTGAAGCAATCATCACACTGAATCCATTGGTCTGGTTCCCTGAGAACATATAATCCCAGATTTCCAGCATAAGATGCAAGTACATATGAGAATATTTACACCAGATTATGGGATTACAACAGGGAGATCCTAAATTTGTTTCTTCGGTAAGAAAAAAAATATTGTTCGGACAAACAATAAGGGAACTTGTCAATGTATCAAGGTTTGAAGGTATCAACTAATAATTTATGGTATCGGAGTTGGCAAAATCAAGATACCGTATAGCAATATCTGAACCAATATTATACACTATATCATGCATCGGATACCTAAAAATCCAATACAATATATGCAGTAAATCTATTGGCCGATATTTAAAACCTTGTTATGTCCAAAACGAACATGTAGTTGTATCAAGATAGTGCATCTTTTCTTCCCCAATAAAATAACAATCATAGGTTTAGATAGAGCATTGATCAAAAACACATTCTACTTTTATTGCATCTTTTCGAGCCTATGTGACTATGTCCTTGTTTTCCAACGAAGAAAAAGGAAAAGCAAATAAAAGTAAAAAAAGGGATAATAGTATAGTATATTTCAAGACTAAACATGTTTTCATCTTTAAGAGTTGGAGGATGTGTTATTTAACCACGTTTCTCGATAACTCACCAACCAATATTTTCTATGTTGTACCAACTGATGCAGGTGTAGGGAATGCTTATATGTTACTCTTGGCTTTATGGGTACCATGGGATCAAATATAGTTTTCAATCACAAATCTATCACCTTTTACTTATCTTCTAGATATTTTCACCAGTTTAGGAGCTAAGAAGCATGGACACACAACCAAGGGTGCCGTGTTTATGTCAGACGCATGTTCAATATAGACACACTACAGACACGCCCAAAAACGTACCATACGTGCCACGCAATATGTCCAATAAAATAAAGAAAAAAGGCCTTGTCATCGCCATGTCCTCGTTGTGTCTGTACTTCTTGTAGGTTGTGTCTAAAAGAAATAGAGTTAAATGATTTGAAAAATAAAAAATATTATTAAATTATTAATCTATTTGTATCTAGTTAGTTTTGTAGAGTTATATTTTAATATTTTATTGTGGACACAAGTCTTATCTAGTTTCTATATCTAAAAAATATTATTTGTATTCACACTATATGTTGATCAATGAGCCGTTATCATCATAACATTTGCTTTTTATATCTTTACCTATAGAGGGGGAGAGGGGAAGAGAGATGCATGGTTGATATCGAGAAAAAGATGAACTTATACATTGCCAATGATTTTGTTTTGGATATTTTAGTAAAATTATTATGTTAATAATAAAAAATATATATACTTATATTTATTTATTTTTTTTGTATCCTTACTGTATCTGTGTCCTCATTTTTCACAAATACCGTGTCCCGTGTCCGTATCTGTATACGTATCTAAACCCACGTCTGTATCAGTGCTTCCTAGTTTAGGAGAACATGGTGGACATCAGTTAGCCATTGTTGGACTATGACAATCCCCTCTCCCCTACAAGAGTATTGGCTTGGAAATCAACATTTATGGTAATAGGATTGACCTAAGGTCAACAGCCAGTTATAAGTCAAATCTTCCGTGGAGCCTTCCTATAGCCAACCACATTCTGATGGAAAAAACTTAGATGATAATGACAACTACTACCAGATGCAGAGGCTTGGAAAGAGATGGAGAAGGGATAATATAATTGTCAATCACAATTCAATAATTATTTTCGTTATTCAACTGTGGAATATTTTTGACTTATGTTCCTAATTGGAATTATATTAAAATAGGATTTCTGTTGTGGTAATAAAGACTATTATAAAGAGCATACTTTTGGCTTTATTTGTAACAAATAACTACTTTTTTGGTAAATAAGAATTTGTTAGACAATGGCAAAATCAGAGAGATTGCAGAGGAGGAAAAGGACGACCAATAGCAAGATCAGGAGGAAACAGACCATAGAAAAAAAAGAAGAAAGATGGGAATGGTGGCCATGTATCTTCATTTTATGATGTTATCTACATGATGTATTATTTACTATAGTGTCCACCTATGGAACATAATATCTGTATTAGTAACTTTATGCCTGTTTTGTCCAGTACTTATTAATGAACACGGGGGATATTACCCACTGTTCTTCTAAAAAAAGAATTTGTTGGACAATTTTCTTTCCTATTTCAGGCTCTTTGTTTGCTCTCTCCCCTCTTTCTTTTATTTAGTATTTGAGTGAAAAAAAAAACGATACTCTATATCCTTGGGAGTACCAAAAAGGGGTGACTTAGGAAATCTGTAGTTGGGTTTTAACCTTACCACGAAATGTTTCCCTTGCCCTGCAGTGTCTCGGTATCAGTTGCAGTCATTCTCGGAACAAAGAAAAACCTTAAGAAATTCAAGATACCAAAAACTTTCAAGTGCATTAAAAGAAAATTTTCAAATCCATGCCCTTTTTTGCAAATTTCAAACTTGACACGTCCTTTTATAAAAGTGAGAATAATGAAAATGAACCGACAAGTCATGTAAGTTACCTACACCATAGTCTAATTTTCAACTATCTCCAATATTTTCTTAAAATATTTTTTTATTATGATCTCAACACCCTACGGTTCACTCATACGCAGTTTCTTGTGATTCAGTTGAGTTCTCATTTCATCAAGTAGATATAAAATTAAAGATTTGGCGAATAATTGTATCCACTTCATGAAATGACAAATGAGTTTCAGAACTTAAGAAATTTGAACCTAAAGAAGATAAAGATGTGAAAATCATGACATTTTTTTTTAAATTAATGGAATCATAATTTTTTTACTGCTAGCTCACGTAACTTAACTAAGTTGGCAACTCTTCTACTGTAATCCCTATATATGCGCACACGGTAATACAGGACTCCAAAGTAGTGTACCTTCACTGCCACATACCAAGAACGGCATTTGGAAATAGAAATGTAAATTCAAAAAAGTAGACTTTATGTACCCTGTTGAGAAACAAATGTTTTGATTTGGAAAATATTAAGGTGAGCATTAGCTTCGGAATTCATATCATCTGAACCATACAGCCAGCACATAATGGTTAAGGATCAAACCTAAAGAGAACACTGCAGATAGCTTCAGATCATGGCCACAAGAAATAAATATTCAGGCCTCTAGATGGAGTAATTTTAGTTTGTATACATGTGCTCCTTCAATGTCTTAGGTATTCACACTCTTCTTGCAGGCAGCTGTTTCATACCCATAATAAAATCTCTGACTAATCAAAAGACAACTTGAGTGATAATTTCATTTAAAAGTATGCTGAATCTAAAAGTCTCGGACACTAATTTTATCTGTAATTAAAAATTTGATTAGTTTAATTTATGGACATTATGTAAGTCAAATTCCTCCCATGTGACATTTAGCTTTCACCTAAATAACAGGAAATTTATTCCAGTTACCTGATTAATGTCAGTTTCAATTTCCAAAGAACCAATACATGATTAGAAGTATATGATGAGTTAGTACTACGATTCAAGATAAATATAAACACAAATGAAGCCTTAATATGAAATTTTACACTTTAATGGATAACTGAGTACAGCAAATCAACCGCCCTTACCCAGATAAATGGGCTGTAAAAACTGTTCTCTTTCCCAAAACAGGGGGTTCCTGCAAAAAATATAGAAAAATGTTTCAGATGGAGAAATTAGCAGCATGTGTAGAAGCTGATGTCAAAATAAACTGCAGGGAATAATCTTGTTTCCTTTAAAATATTTGACAATTTTATTGTAAAAGTTAAATAAACCAAGTCTAGAAGGATGAATATTCAAACATCATGTTCAACGAACGATGCAAGATTTTTATTCAGTACAGTGGCTAACTAAAATTAAATTAAAAAAAAACATAGTCATCCTCTTGAAGTTCTACAAAATATAAAAACTAGCGTTTTGGAAGTCGAATTAGTCGGTGAGTGTTCGGATTCAGCTAGCGAACATATAGAAATGCGAGAAATTGCTCTGAAACTTGGACAAGCTAAAACTCGGTCACTTTATCAAGTATTCGGTCAACCTGACCAAATTTTAAGTTTTAAAGAAGTTCGCAAAATTAACAGGTTTAAAACTTAAAAACCAAATTCCGACCCAATAAACTAATAAGTTAAGGGTTTAACCTTGATCCCAAACCTACTGACTCTAGCCTCTCCATTTCTGTCCCTCTCCTCTCTTGCCAACAGTTGGATCTCTCTCTCTCTCTCTCTCTCTCTCTCACACACACACACACATCGTTTTCACATTGCTATCTCGGCCTCATGATCTCTCTCCCTCTATCTAGCTGGTTCTCTCCCCACTGCTACAGTTTCATATCTACCACAGTTTCATATCTATCTCTGCTCTCTCGACTCCCTCATGATCTCATCACAATTGCTTTGCTCAGAAGTCTCTTAGTTCCATGGTTTAGATCGTTCCTAAGGGTAATAAATTTCTCTCATCTATTCATTATTATTGTTATTTTTGTTGTTGGATTATCATTATGTTCTTCTTTTCTTAGATTTATGTAGATTTTGCATATACTTCGTCAATTTTTTGGGGTTTTACTCCAAGTTTAGTTTTGAGCTTTAAAAATCTTTATTCTTAAGTTCGTGTTTCTTGATTACTTTCATCTTATCAAATTGGACGAATTGAGGTCTATATATGCTTTCTATTACATGTTTTTGTATATAAATATTTAAATATCAAAATTTTGAGTTCTGAAAGAGCTATCCAAGCACTCATCGAATTTTTCAAGTACTTACTACTAACTCTTAGACCGAGCGCATAATGAAACTGGATTTTCAAACACTAATAACAACTAAATTGAGCATAGGTCAAAGTCTACAACAAGGAAAATAAACTAATATAAAGTGCAAAATAAATGTTCATATAGCACAACAATAACTAAATGATAATTGCAAGTATATGGAGGTAGGCTACATGAACCAAAAATACAATTATGTCGGATCAAACAAATAGATCATCCACTCGACTCATTCCTACCAAGCAATTTGTCTTCATTAAGGTCTTTAGCATCTATATCTTTTCGTATCAATACCATCTATATTTTTTCATTGTCCCTTCACTCGACTCCTTCCTACCAAGCAGTTTGTCTTCATTAAGGTCTTCAGTATCTATATCTTTTCGTATCACCACCATCCATATTTTTTTATTGTCACCTCACTCTTTTAACTTGTTGATGGAAAACGATTTAGATTGATTAGGATTAAGAATATTTAGTCTTTTCTTTTTCTTAATTAATTTGATTGAGTTTTTCAATTTTATTTTATTTTATCTTGTCTACACGTGTGGTGCATGTAGGTACTTGTTCGATTTACATTGCCTTGTAAATATGTTATGGAAATAATAGATGAGAATTGATTTTGAAAATCCTACACTATTGGCATATGATTAGCTAGTGTGTTATCATATCTTTTCTTGAGTAATTTGTATGAGTGGGCATGTGAACTTGCCTTTGTGTGAGGCTTGAACTTTATCCTTTTTGCTGCAAACTCTAACTTATCCACAAAACCATAAATTCCTCACCACAAACCCTAAATTCACTTCCGAAGTGCGCCAAATTAGGTTTCAGAGCTTAGGGATCAAAATTCATCTCCATCTTTATTATCTTCCATCTTCTTTTGAATTTGAATTTTAGTTTTGAAAATATCAAAAAAAAAATAAATAAATAAATAAAAAATATATTAAAAAGCACAAAGCAATAAAAAGAAAAACAAGAGAAAAAAGGAAAAAAAGAGAGGCAAAATAGACAAAAAATCAAAAAAGGAAAAAGAAAGTCATTTGACAAAATCATCATCAGTTATTATTGACATATTCATGACAGCAAAATTCCATCATCACCATCAACCTGATTACGATCTCATCACCGACCTTCGAGAGTCGAACCACCAACCATTTACCAGACCCTCCACCACCATCACCCTACCTCTCTAATAGTAACAAGTAGCAGTATCATTAAATCTCCAATTCTCGAGTTCGTTGAACCCCACTGTCAAGTGTCTTCCTCTTCTTCCTCGCAGTCGCCAATCCCCATTTAGTCTCCCCCCACCCCCCATTCGACGCTAACCCATCTCCAAAAATCATCACCGACTGGCCATCTGCTTCTAATTCAACGTCGAGCCTATCGGAAGACCTCTTGTCCTCATCGCCTAGCCGTCTAGGGTCATTACCAACTAGTTTCTGACCTCGTCACTTCCTTAAAATGGCTTGTCTTCAATTGCATTCACGAACGCTCACCTCGACCAATCATACAAATCACAAACAGCTAAAGTCTAACCCAGTTCGCTTGAAGATTGTGTTCATTCCTAGAGGCAACCAAGATTTGGATTAGACTTGTTCTGCAACAACAATTCAACCTAATTAACAAGTAGTTCTAGACCCATTAAGGAGTATTTGACGATTTGGAGCCGACTTCAAGCCTGATTCTAGTTCAATTCAAGCCAAATTCAAACCAATGAGAATACTGGGTATTTTCTAAACTTTACAACTAAAATTTCATAATTTAGACTTAATTCTTAATGGGATTCTCATTTTTTAGTCAATACATGATACGGATGGAGATCCAAAATAAGCTGAGCGTGATATATATAATGTAGTTACAGACTTTACAATTTTAATGATCAATATGATTATAAACATAGGGAGAGCCATCTTGAATGCTTCTTCTGTTACTCTTCCTTGATATCAGAGAAGAAATTCTTTTAGGCTGAACTTAAGTTAGTTGGAGAAGTTTTTGTTTGGTACGTTGGCATCCATAAATTTTATCCACATTGGGATAGCTTGCAAGTCCTTCGTGCTCGGTATGTTTTTCACCTACTGCCAGACTATTCACCAATATCTTGTAAGACCAAACAACAAATTCTCTACGTGAAGATATGGAAACTTTCCTCACCATTATCCTTCAATCAACTATTCTTAGGATGGACAGTTTTGGCAACATCATTACCAATACTCCTTGATGAGTCAATATTCTGATATTGTACTTTCTGATAATATTGACAAACTGAGTTGTGGACCTTGACATTTTTAAATACAAATAATGTTATGGATGAGATGGAGTCCCGTGCAAAGTATGTTGCAGCTCCAAAGCTTAAAATCCTTCTCAAGCTTCTTGCTTATTAGATTACCCTACTGGGCCGAACACAAAAGTTTTTCATGTGCCAGCAGAGCTCCTTAATCACATTATGGAGATCTTTCGACAAAAAAGCTATGTTGACATTACAGACTTCACCAGATACAAGGTTTCCTTTATTCATGAGATTGCATGGCATTTATGATCCATTACAAATCTTTTTTATCACATCAAGTATGTCTTCAAGAAATTAACGGTGTTATGCTGCGAAAAATAATGAAGCCCATTCGAGGGTACCGACATCATTATCATATATTACATATCACATCTTCAAATCTTATTTTTTGTTGTCAAATTCATTGCATTTAATAAGATCAAATTATTGATAGGTGAAATTTCAGAAGCTGCTAAAAAATGGTGCCTCTATTCATCGCTGTGAACATTTCCAAACCATTGAGAATTAATGAAGATAATGAATGGCTTAAATTAATTAGAATTATGATTAGGACTATTTAGTCTTTTAGAGTTAGAGTAGTTTTTCAATTTCATTTTATCTTATCTTGTTTGAATGTGTTAGGTCAGCTTTATAATATGGTATGGAATGTTGGGTTCTAAAGAGACATCATCTATAGAAAATGAGAATAATAGAGATGCACATATTTTGTTGGAATGTATGAAAATACTATGAGAGATAAAATGAAAAATGTGGATATTCTTATTAATGTGGACATAACTCTTATAGAAGAGATGATGCAAAAAGACCGCCTACGATAGTTTGGTCATGTGCAACTTAGAACTGTGAAAACACCAATTTGATAAATGGAACTTATCGACTTAGAACAAGTTAAAAGAACAAAGGGGATGGACAAAGACGATATGAAAAGATACGGATGTTAAAAACCTAATGAAGACATATCGCTGGATAAGAATGATTGGAGAAGGACCATCCATGAAATCGATCTAGTATAATTCTCTTTTGATTCAAGTAGCCAACCCCAATAACTAGGGATAAAAACTTAGTTCTTGTTTGCATGTATGATGCGCTTAGGTACTTTTTCTATTTATATTGCCTTGTAAACATATTTTAAAAATAATAGATGAGAATTGATTTTGAAATTTAGTTTATTGACATGTGATTTACTAGCTCAAAATCAAATCTTTCCTTGAACGATTCGTGTGAGGATGGACATGTGATCCACGTGAGTATAATCGAATTTTATCCCATTGTTCTAAACCTAAGTTTATCCACAAAATCTTAAAATTCTACACCATAAATCCTAAATTCACTTCTTTCCTAGGTCACTTTCCCTATAAGGATGAGCTACACTCACCAAATTGTACATCTATTGGTCTACGTCATGTATGACCAAACAATCAAATATGGTTTTCTTACACCTTCTCTTCTTTGGGACTACGCCTATTTCAGAAAGAAAATTCTCATTTCTCACATTATCTCTTCTTGTTTTACCACACATCTCATGAAGCATGAACATGTTCAGATATTTCCTCAGAACGATTCACGCGAGATTGAACATGTGATTCGCTCAAGCATAATGCTCAAAATTTATCCCATTATTCTAAACCCAAGTTTATCCACATAATCTGCGAATTCTACACCAGAAACCCTAAACTCGCTTCTGTCCTATGCCATGCCCCATAATGATGAGTTGCACTCATCGAACTGTGCATCTGTTGGTCTGCATCACACATGACCAAACAATCAAAGACAGTTTTATTACATCTTCTCTTATATGGGGACTATGCAACCTTAAAAAAGCAATTTTCATTTTTCACATTATTTCTTTTTTGTCTTATCACACATCTCACGAAGCATGAACATATCTACTACATTCATCTATGTGCATGTTAAATTTTTATAGCTCAACATTTCACGTTATATAATATAGTTGGCCTAATTACAGTCCAATAAAACCTTTCATTCAGCTTTCATAGAATATTATAGCCATATAAAATTCTCGTTATGCTCTCCCATTTCAATTAGTCAGTTTGAGTCTTAGGATTAACATCACTATCATCCGTACGACACAATGCTCAAAAAATTTGGACCTTCCACTTAATTTCTATCACCTGAAGAATTATTAAGTTTGAATATTATCATAACTCTCTACATGATGCAAACAAAAATAGGCAAAATATTTTACAATTTTGCACCAAAAGAAAAACTGAAATTAATAGCATAAGGAAATGAACTAATGTTTAAAACATTGATCACGGTAACATAACGTTTTGCCTCTATTAGGTGATATTGCATATAGCGTAATTCATAACGTAGATTATGTAATTTTTTATTTACTTAGTAAAAATAAATATAAAACTATGTAAAATAATTTTTATAAATTAAAAAATAAATTTTAAGAATTCTAAAAAAAATATGAAAACATTTTATAACACATAATCTATTTTGAATTTCTAAAAAGTTTTACAATAGTTTTCACATTATCTTTATAAATTATATTAAGTCTGTAACTGTAATTTCAGTCATTACCTAAACAAGAAAATAAGTTTTAAATTTATTTGTTATTATCAATATTGTAATTTATATTTTTTTAATGCTCAATTTATCTTATTTGTAATTATTTATTTTAGTTCAGCTAAGAATTCAAAGAACTAACAGCAAGTAAGAAATTCCAGTTACCGGAAAGGAATTACAACAAACAAGGAAATAGTCGCAAATTAGTAAGCTAGCAATTCCATAAATAAACAACAAATAATTAAGTAAGAAAATTCCAGCAATTAACTAATAGTCGAAATAAATATTCAACAGTAATACAGAAATTATTAAAAAATAACATCAAATAATGTAACATACTTTAATTTAAAGTAAAATAACATAAAAAACGTATAATTATAGTGCACTAAGTTATTTTCGACGATTAGATGGCGTTGAATTTCCATTAAATATCATGACGCATATAACGGATTTCATAATATGTTATTTTCAATATTGAAATGAACATTTGACAGTCAGCTTGTAACATCATGCAATATACATGTAAAATCTGAATCAATTGATAAAGGATGGAACCTATGAAGCACGGATATGGACACAGAGTCGGGCATGGATTTGGATACGAATGCGGCACACAATGTTTGTGAAATGATGAGTTCACAAACACAACAATGACATAGAAAAAAAATAAATATAAGTATATATTCATCTGTTATTAACACAATAATTTTACTAAAACCTCCAAAAATGAAAGCACTAGCAATGTATGTGTTTCTGTCTCTTTATTTCTTTATAAAAGACAAGTCTCGCTATCAACCATAGATCTACCTCTCTCCTTCATCCTCTATATATAAAGAGATAAAAAGAAATGTAGTGATGATAGTGGATCATAAATCACTGTAGAATGTAAACACAAAAAATCATTTCTTCAAAAATAGAAACCAAACAAGATTCATATTCACAAGAAAATATTAAAGTGTAACTTCATAAAGTTAATTACACATAGATAGGTGCTACCAATTTAGAAATATTTATTTTCGAATTTTCAATACCCTTTAACTTCCTTTTTCTAGACACAATGTACAAGAAGCTCGAGCATGACAACGACACGACATTTTTCCTTTATTTTATTGGACACGCGGTATGATGTATTCGATATGGTTTTTGGAATGTCTGTAACTTGTCCATATCGGATATGTGTCTAGCACGGACACAGCATTCGCAACAGCATGTCCTGCTTCATAGGAAGGAGCATAATTATGGAAAAGCAATAAAGATGACTCCATGAGGACCTTTTGGCATAGATAACATTAGGCCAACCACATAAGGTTGTGCACATAAGCACATGGCTTATGCACTGACTACTTATAGAACAGTAGCTCCAGAGGAATTATACTAATTGTATTCTCATGAATCATAATATAAATCACTCGAAATCCAGTAGTTGAATCAAAGTTCCTATCATCATTTATGTGAACAAGGAATTGCATAGAAAAGAACAATGAGATTGGCATGTTAAACAAAAGAGTTAAAACTTAAAGCACAATGAAATACAGAAGAAATAACATGTCTACAACGGTGACATACCTCGTATTCTTCAAATTCCTGATCCTCAATCATCACAACACTAGGTTTGTCACCTGGAGGTGGCCGTAACAAATCTTGTGCCTCCTCCCATGAAAGCTGCAGCCCCAAAGCATCTTCGTTGTCCATATGCAGCCTCTTGCTCTTGCTACTGATATTACGGCTTCTTTTCTTCTCTTGACCTAGTGAAGACTGCAACAGAAATCCCTCATTTGACCTGCCTCCATGCTTATCTGTCTTTTGCCAACTAAAATCCCCATCAGCTGAATTCAAATTTTCAGATATATAGCTAAAGTGTGGATCTGTAGTTCCCTTCAGTGACTGAAGAAGTCCAGGGTAACCACTTACTATAGGCAGGTTCTCACGAACACCCGCAAAGAAAGTTTCGTTGCCAAGACCAGAATTAGCAATAGCAGAAATCTGAGAATCCTGCTAAAATGTTGATAGAATTATTAACTCCAAAACCACAAGTAGAACACAGAAGCTTTATGATGACTGCATCACATGGCTTAATTGTCTGCTAAATACATAGTGATTACAAGCTACACTTGAAACTATAGTGATCACAGCAAATAAGGCAGGTTTCTGGAAAAAGAAAATAGATGCTTTTGACAACAACAGAAAATGTATACATTCAGTTGATCCATGAAGTTGACCCCAGCTGCAAAACTATAGAAAAGGTTCTATACCTGCAAAGGCACAGAGTTTGTTGCCTTCCGAAATCCCATAACAAGTTTTCCTTCGGGATCCATCCGGCTGAAAGTTACTGCAAAACAGAATTCCCAATAGGGAAACTAAACCGTTGATTTTTAATTATTCCATATATCACTTTTAACCAACAAAAACGATCACTTTCCAGGGTGAAAATTATTGCTATAAGAATATTAAGAACCGCATATATTGAATAGCATGTCATTCAAGAAGATTAAGAACTACAAAAAGCACATGTGGAAAACTACTGCATGCTGTCACTGGTGATACTATAGAAAGTTGAAGTGGAAAGTTTGGGTCAAATAATTAGTATTCCCAAAAACTGCATCCAGTCAGTATTACATACACATTGTCATCTTTGGTTCTTTTTTTGAAAGAAGTGGACTGTTTCAATCTCCAAATGATTATCATCATATCAGGAATATAGATACATTCAGTTCAAAGTTCAAGCCTATCAATATCCAGCAGCTATACCAGCATAAATTTGCATAGATGGACTGGATAAACTTTCAATATGGCTCTGCCAAATGATGATATTTACATTGAATTAATATAGGTGGGAAAAAACTGGAAAAGAAAATATAAAATTGTTATTGGTTTCTAAGAAAGCAACAGCCATCAATGTAATTGTACTAGCTTCAGGTTCACAATTAGGCCGAGAAACTAATGCTGCTAAGCCCTACTGCTCAAGAACTCACTGGTCAGACACTTGGGACTAGAGAACTTGTTTTGAATCGCATCAGGGTAAAAAAATAAGTCATTGTAGAGTTAAAGGCCCATTTACTTTGTGGTTATTTATTGCTCTTAAAACCTAACATAACCCAAAAGGGAAAATTCCATTTAAGTCTTGGGTCCAATTGTATTTTAACCATGTATCCATCTAATCTTGTTTCCAATGTGGGACTAAAGTGTCATCCTATCCTCCGACTCTTTGTAGTCCCTAACATGAGTGCTCTTTACCAGATTCGAGCCAGGATCTCCATAATATCCATATTGGCTCGTATGTGGCAATCCACTAACCGGAGAGCTTTAACTCTTTGGATATCCGCCGTTATGGTCTCCAACTTGAATTGTGTTCCGACACACACTTGTGAGTATACCCTAAACCTTGTCTGATTTATGAATTAAACCTTCCACAATCATCACTAATTTTAGTGGACTATTACATTGTTTCTCCAAAACTCATGAAACAAGAGCTACTAGCTAATTGCAGCATAGTACATGTTAGTTTATTAGGGGTTTGGTTAACTGATTTTAGATCCATTAAGCATACTATCCACTTTGTAATCGTACATATGAGGTAACTCTCTATCAATGAGATTGATTTGTTAGTCCATAACATGGTATCAGACAAAGATTATGGCATAGAGCTCGACTCTCAAGCTTCAGAGCCCAATCGAAAAACTACATGTTTTTTGGTTTGCCATATCACCAAATTGCTTCCAAGAAATGTTAGGCAACGAGTAATACGGTTCCTGTCCTCTCTGTCTCCAACATATCTAACATATGAGTATGCAGAAATATGAATATGGCCATGTTTCTTTTATAAAATCCCTTTCCTGGAGAACTCTTGATGCACACAAATATCAGAGCGGCTCTCTAATGAATCTTTCTTGGCTTATATATGAATTGACTTAGTAGTCTAATAGCAAAAAAAAACCGGTCTAGTAACCATAAGATAGATAAGCTTCAATCATTCTCTTGTATTGCTTGGCATTATCATAAACTTCACTATCTTTACTCCAATAATCCACATATGCCTCTACAAGTGTGCTAACAGGTTAGTACCCAAATAAACTATTCTCTTGTAACAGATCCAACGCATACTTTTTTGAGAAAGAAGCAATATGCTCTTCCAATATGCAACTTCAAGCCCAAGAAAATACTTTGGCTTCTCCATTTCTTTGGTCACAAAATGCTACTTAAGATTATCTTTCGTTAGTCAAGACTCATCTATCACTTCCAGTTAACAGAATATCATCCACATAGACGGTGACATAGACGGTGAGATGAGCAATCCTAGAAGTCGTATGCTAAATAAATATAGAGTGGTCTTAATGACACTCTTGGAAACCAATGCCAGTAATTATTGTAGAGAACTTATCAAACCATACTTGAAGACTTAAGTCTATAAATGGCTTTCTTAAGTTTGCAAATCATATTGTCCTCCTGAGCAACATATTTCGGAGGTTGCTTCAAGGAAAGCATTGTTGACATCCAACTGAAACATGAGCTACTCCAAATTAACAGCAAGAGAACAAAATATGAAGGAGTAAGACAAGCCACGGGAGAGAATATCTCAAAGTGATTACACTATAAGTATGAGAACCCTTTTGCAACAAGACAGGCTTTATATTTGTTCACAGAACCATCTAAATTGAATTTAACAATATAGACCCAACAACCAACAATTGGCGTGCCCTATGGGCACTAAATTCCAGATCTCTCGAGGGAGTAGTGCCTACGTCTCTTCATCCATAGCCTGTTGCCATGCAAGTACTAGCATGGCTTCTTGATACAACCTGGGTATAGAAACGGAGGATAGAGACATGATAAACTGGCAAGAGGAAGGAGTAAAGCTTATCATAAAAGACAAAGTGACACAGAGATGACCAGTAGACGAACATTTACCTTTCTAGAGAGCGATAAGAAGGTCAAGATCTGAGGCTAATGAATGAGGGGAAGAACATGCAGTTGGAGATGGACCAGACGAGCATAAAAGCGGAGTGGGTACTCTTAAACGACGAGAATACATATGCAGTGGTGGTGGTTGGGACACATCATTCCCTACAGTAGGCACCAACAAAGGTATAAGAGAAGCAGGTAAACTGGGTGGCAGATGATGGTAAGGTAAAAAGAAAATAGACTCAAAAAAGTGATGCCTACAGAAGTAAGATATATTCTAGACACAGGATGCCAACACCTGTAGCCTTTCTAAGTATGTAAATGTCCTAAAGCACACATTTAAGAGTAGGGAGACAACTTGTCCAATCCAAGAAATAAGTCTTGACCATAACAGGTACAACCAAATACATGCGATGAAAAGGGAGCAATGATTTGTTAGGAAAAAAACATGAGAAATGAGTTTTACCATACAAAATTAGGATGATGTCTGGTTAATCAGGTGACAAGCAGATAAAACAAGATCTGACCATAAATAAGTAGGAAAACGCATATGAATTATCATTATGCAAGCCACTTCAAGAAGCTATTTTGTTGGGATGTATGAGAAAAGAGGTTTGATAATAATCTCATTACCAACACTGAAAACAGAATCATCATTTTTATAAACTCAATGCATTGTCCGTGCATTAAATATGAATAGATGTGAAAAGTGATTTTGAGTTCTTTTAAAAAAGGTTAATAACTCTAGGAACTTCATATCACTTTTCAAAAGATAAAGCCATATCATACGAGAGAAATCATTTGCAAAAAATAATGAAGTACCAAAAAACCTTGCAAGAAGGAAAATAACAAGGACCCAACACATTAGAATGGATTGATTCAAAAGGAATGGTCCTACGGCTATTGACTCGATTAGGATAGAGTGTACGGTAATGTTTTCCGAACTCACAAGACTAACTAACTTTTGAAATGGAGGAAGTAATAGGAAATGTCAAATGAAGGCTCTAAAGGAAAGGATGGCCAAGGCATTGGTACTACTATAGAAGAGTATTAGAAAAGCTATCAGCAAAGCCTAAAGAACTAATTGCTTCATGCAAATAATACATGCTTCCTTTCTTATAACGCGTACCAATTATCATTCCAATTTGAAGGTCCCAAAAGACATAATAAAAAGGAAAAAAATATCAAAGGACAATTATTATTTTTAATGGGCTGACTGTTAGACAAAAGACTACAAGAGGTAGAAATAACTATCCTATCACCACCTATAGAAGAGGAAGAACCAACAGTAATAAGAACCAAAGTATATTTATCTCAATTAAAGAAATCAAATTTGTCTTTAATACATGTCACGTGGAAGGAGGCTCCATAATCTATAAATCATGGACAAGTAAAGAAGCAATATAAGCATTCATATTTGAAGAGAATGCATGAGTTGCTTGAGGATCCGCAAAGGAGACTGAAGACAAAGTAAATGGTTAAAATTAACATGGGAAATATGAACCATCCGAGAGGATAAAGATGAAATAGTAGTAGGGACTGTATCAGAATCAGCAGTACCAGATAAAGGATCACCATTCATCATCTATTCTCATACTACTTTACCAAACTTTTCCAGCATTGCTCAGAAATATAGTTGGTTTGGCCACAGTATTTACACTGATACTGTCCTCATTCACCTGAATCTTGACAACGACTGCGACTTCTTCTTGAATCACGACCACAGCTGCCATCACTACCACGACCTCACCCAGTATATAAAACAAACTACGCACTCAAGATAGAAAATGGATTGGATTCAGTGGATGCACTAGATCTAATAGAGAAGCAACGTATTCTAAAGTGAATATCAAAGAGGGAACACTATCATCCATAAAAATCTGTCTCCAAACCTAGATCAAAAGAGACGGATCCAGTCTAGATAAAAATTTTGAAAAAGTAAAATCCCAACAATATCATCAAAGTCTTAAGACCTTTCATCAATGATTGGTGAACACCAAGCTCTACTAATATGCCTCGAAGCATGGAACAGTATTCTGAAACGAACATACATCTCTGCTTGAAGAGCAAACAACCACTCATACAATTCAAATGCTTTAGAGATATTCTTTCATTCTCATATAATTCTTTTAGAGCATCCCGTATCTCCTTAGCAGTTTTTAAAAATATTATCTTAGAACTTACTTTCTCTGAGCACCAACAAACACCTTAAATGATTGAGCTCCAATAGATATTTATTGCCAGTCAATTTGACAATATTAGTAGCAATAGATTTTGAAAACAAATTATCATATACTTTTCAAATAGCAATGGTAGACAAACCATTTGAGAACCCTTATAAAAAAAGATCTTAGCAAATATTACAAGAAATTAAGATAGAAGACAAAAATTTAGCAAATATGACAAGATTAAGAGAGGTGACATTATCTTAGCAAATAAAGTAGGATATTTATTGAGGAAACCAAATCAAGGGAAAAAAAACTTAAATATCTCTTCGAGTCAAAGATACGAGAATTAAATTAAAATCTTGGTAATTGGTCATGTATTCAAGGGATTAAAAAGGGAATCAAATCAAACATTTTAAAAATCAAACAGTTATGGAAATAATTCGAATTTGTCATTATAAGAAAATCTCATCGTGGAAGGTGAGATGCAACTGAAGGAGACGTAATCTCAACAGTAGTAGTTTGACTCCATAATAGTTTAGATTTGACTATGAAAGGGGTTGATTTGACGCTTAAAGGGATTGAGCTAACCAGGTAAGGATTGATTCAGCAGCAGTAGCTGGAAAAAAGGGCTGATTTTCGTGTCAAAACACAAAAAATAGTCATAACAGCATTAAGAGTAGTAGACAAAGGATCTGATAACATGTTGCATCAAGCACTACAGGAGGCAACAGTAGGCAACAGTAAAGTTGGCGAGGCCCGTTAGGCCCCCAATGTGAGGAAGCAACCTTTCTAGGGCTGCAAAAGGTGTCGGCAATCTTGCAGAGGCTGTTATTCGCTCTGGAGAGGCCTGCGAAACTCGAAGGCAGCAGTGGCAGTGGCTGCATGAGAGAAAAGGAGATGACGGCTGCGGTGGAGAAAGGAAATGAAGGTGGCAACGGCAATAAGGAGACCAGGCAACAAGGAAATGAAGTTGGCAACGACAATAAAGAGAGGAGGCAACAACGGAGGGGAGAGGAGGCAGCGATAGAGGGGAGAGGAGGCAGTGGCTTAGAACCTCAGAAGCCACGGAGTATTGAATTTTGGCTTATGCTACATGCGAACTACTATGGTTAAATAACTTACTGAGTTAGGTTTTGAACAAAAGAGTCCCATGCTTTTATATTATGATAATCAATGATAATCAATATGTCATCCATATTGCTAAGCCATCAAGTATATCGACATCGATTGTCATCTTGTTCGAAATTATTTAGTGAAAAAGGTGATTCTTACTTTATTCACCCATCATTAGATGGGTCGTCTGATGTCTTGTCAAAATCTATATCCCAAAAGTTTTCTCAATACTATGTGACAAACTGAGTATGATTGACATCCATGATCCATATTGAGGGAGAGTATAAGATTATTATGGGCTTATTTAACTCATTTTACGAAATCAGAATGAATGATTTATTTTCATTTTATAATTCAAACTGCACAATATTAGTCTCTATTTATCAAACAGAAAGTAGCTAAATAAGGAAAGAAATATCCTAAAATGAAGCCTGAATATATACGTAATCACTTCTAATTAGCATCTTCCCTAACTTTTCAATCTACTATTAATACACTACAATTATAAGCATTTCTACAAATCACCTCTAATAAGCACATATCCCTAATATTTCTATCTACTATTAATTACACCATAATTATACGGATTCCTACACTCCACTCAAGTTGGATCATAAATGTTGATCATGTCTAACTTACCAATGAAATCCTCAATTCCTTTGATGAAGATATTTACAATCTGCTCTTTTGTAGGAATATAGACCATATAATGGTTCCTCTTCAACCTTTTTTCTTGATAAAATATGTCTACTTCTACATGTTTAGTCTTGTCATACTGAATGGGGTTGAGAGAGATGATAATAACTACTTTATTATCATAGTAGAGTTTGACAAATAAATCCACTATGATATATAATGCTTCCAACGGTTTTTGTAGCCACAATCCTTCACACATCCCTTGTGTAACTACCCTGAACTCAGCTTCTGCACTGCTTCATGCTACAATATTCTGTTTTTTACTTCTCAAGTTACCAAGTTTCCCCATATAAAAGTTCGATATCTAGTAATAGATCTTCTATCCTCTGTTGAACATGCCCAATCAACATCCGTGAATATCTTCACTTTCTTTCTTTCACATTTTTTAAATAGTAGACCTTTGCCTGGAGATCATTTGAGATACCAAAGAATCTTGTGAACAGCTTCTAGGTAGCTTTCCTTAGGTGAGTGCATGTGCTGGCTTACCACACTTACTGCAAAAGTGATGTCAGTTCTAGTGTGCGACGAGTGGATTAGGTTGCCAACTAGTCTCTGATGTCTCTCCTTTTCGATGGGTCTTTCAACATCTTCTATCATTCCTTTTTCAATTGGTGTGTCACTTATCTTATAGCCAAGCACATATCTGTTTCGATTAAGAGATTAAGAACATACTCGTGCTAAGAGATATTGATCCCCTTCTTCGATCTGACCACCTCCATTCCTAAGAAGTACCACATTTGCCCCAAATTTTTTTAAATTCAGTGGCTAAGACCTTCAATCTTCCCATCTCTTCTATATCATCTCCAGTTAGAATAATGTTATCAACATACACAATAAGGATTGTCTTCCTTTCATTCTCCCACTTGAAGAACATAATATAATCTGATTGTTCTTGCCCATATCCTTGCCCATTTATCACTTTTGCAAATCATCAAACCACACTCTAGGAGACTGTTTGAGTCCATATAAAGACTTCTTAAGCTTGCATATTCTATTCTCTTCACCCTTCTTACAAAAATCTGGAGGTAGTATCATGAAAACTTCTTCATCTAGCTCACCACTCAGAAAAACATTTTTGATGTCAAGTTGTTTAAGTAGCCAATCCAAGTTACTGCCAAGGATAAGAGAACTCGAACAGTATTCAGCTTTGCCGTAGGTGCAAATATCTCCGTATAGTCAATGCCATAAGTTTGAGTAAATCCTTTCGCAACAAGACAGGTCTTATACCTTTCCACTATCCCATCAGCTCTGTATTTCACAGTAAATACCCATTTACAGCCTACTGGTTTTTTTCCTCTTGACAACTTTATTACCTTCCAAGTTCCTTTTTTCTCCAATGCTCTCATCCTTGCCATCACTGCCTCTCTCCGCTCTGGAATATTCAATACTTCCTAAATATTCTTAGGAATTTTTATATTATCAAGGTTAGAAGTAAAAGCACGATATCCTGTGGACAAAGTATCATAGAACACAAGTTATGAAATAGGATGGAGAGTGCATGAACAAGGTTGTTTCCTAAGCACAATAGGTAGATCAATATCATTAGATTTAGTATAGGGTCAGTATTTGGGATAGGATTGGTGTTTGAGAGATGGAAGTCCAAAAATAGAGAATCACTTGAATTATTTAAGGTCCGAGTTTTACTCGAATTCTCCCCTTGAAGTGAGGGCTTGGGGTAGAAAGGAGTTGTTTCAAAGAAAGTGACATCAAGGTTGACAAAAATTTGGTGCAACACTGGGCCATAGCATTTGTAGCCTTTCTAAGTAGGAGAATATCCAAGGCACATTTTAAAGCCCTAGACTCCAATTTAGTCCGCTGATGAGCATGAAGTACAAATGAGCAAAGATTTTGAGAGGAAGAGTGGAGCTAAGTAGAGCGTTAGGAAAGACATCCTAAAATTTTTAGATAGGTGTGGCAAAGGAGAGAACTCTACTACGCATTTTGTTGATGTTGATGAGGTATGTTGCTATTAAGATGGCATTCCCCCATAACATTTTGGGCATGTTGGTAGTGAACATCGAGACATGGGCTACTTCAAAAATATGTATTTTTCCATTCAGCAACCCCAATTTGTTGAGGGGTGTCGACACATGAACTCTGGTGAATGATGCCATGCTCATAAAAATAAAGACCCAAACAACGATTGAAGTATTCAGTACTATTATCAGTATGCATGATTTGGATTTTTATGTAAAATTGTGTTTGAATCATGGAATGAAAATTGATAAACACAAATGAACTTTAGTTTTGTCCTTCAAAGAATAGACCCTACAAAGGCGTGTACGATTATCAATAAAAGTAACAAGCCACTTAGGAGGGTTCGATTAGGAGCATAAGGACCAACAAATCACTATGAATTATAGTGAAATGCTTAGAGGGTTTATATTTGGACTTTGAAAATGAAGTACACTGGTACTTTGCAAGTTCACATACTTCACACTGAATATCAAAAGACATCTTAATTGAACAAAGAGAAGTAAAAAAATATTACAAATATTGAAAACTGAAATGACCCATCCTAGAATGATATAACAAGAGTTCACTACGCTTAGAAATAGATGTAGAATCACATATAACAGTTTGATATTGTCCACTTTAGCCTCCTCAAAGTAGTAGTCCCTTGTACTCCTTGGCACTGTCAATCATTTTCCCCTATAATAGGTCTTGAAAAATGCAATGAGAGGAGAGAATTTTAGCAGAGCAATTGGAGTGTTTAGTCAACTGACTAATAGACAACAGATTGCATGATAATTTAGGAACATGAAGGACGGACTCTAGGATGATTCAACATATGAGAGTGATCCATCTGCAATTTTTACCTTCAGATTTCCAGCACACGGTGAATATACCGAAAAAAGATAGTAAGAATAGGTTATACGGTCAGATGCTCCAGAATCTATAATCCAAGGAGTATGAATGTGGGAGATGGTTAAGCCTTTCAAAAAATTATCAAAAAATTACCTCTATGGGTTAAGGAACCAGAAGCGATATTTGTGGATGATCGACACTTTTAAAAGCCCAGATGTCGGTGGATGCTAGATGTTTTATCTCACCAGTGAGATACTCGAACTTGCCCTTGTCATCAATTGCCAGTTTGATGGACTAAGTCCACTCCCGCAAGTTCACGCCATTGATTTTATGCATAATGAGTTGACTGGAGAAATTATCGAGTCTCATCGAACCCATGGTGGAGTTGGCTCCGGTTTCACTCGTGTAAGTTTCCAAAGTCACTGACTCTTGGCTATTGATGAAGGCTTTTGCCATTTTTAGCTCCGTTTAGGGAAAAACTGGTTGATACCATGAAATCAGAATGAATGATTTCTTTTTATTGAATAATTCAAACTATATAATATAGGTCTCTATTTATTATACAGGAAATAACTAAAGAAGGTAAGAAATCTCCTAAAAAGAAGGAAAGATATCTCCTGAAATGAAGCCTGAATATATATGTAATCACCTCTAATCAGCATCTTTCTCTAATTTTTCTATCTACCGTTAATACACCATAAGTATGGGGATTTCTACAAATCACCTCTAATCAGCACATATCCCTAATATTTCTATCTATCATTAATTACACCATAATTATAGGAAATTCTACAGTTGATAAACCCCTTAAGGGTACTATATACTTTGTGATCATATCATAGGGAATGGTATACCTAAGGTGCCTCTATAGGGATTTATCCTCAGAAGTACGAATACAGACATAGATTCGGATACCGGCACAAGCATAGTATTTGTAAAAAAAATAAGGACATGAACACGACAAGAACACAGAAAAAATATAAATATAAATTTATATTTTTTTCTATTATTAACATAATAATTTTACTAAAATATATAAAATGAAAAATGCTGACAATGTATGCATTCGTGTCACTTTATTCTTCTATAAAGGACAAATCTCGCTATCAACTATTCACCAATCTATCTCCCTCACACTCTATAAATAATGAGATAAAAAGAAAAGATGGAGACGTTAGTGAATATAGATTAGCATAGAATGTGAGTACAAAAAATTATTTTTTCAAACATAAAAACCAAACAAAACTCATGTCTACAAGAAAACACTAAAATATAATTTCATAAAACTAACAAGGTATAGATGGATATTACCAATTTAGAAATATTTATTTTTTATTTTTCAGACAATTTAACTCATTTTTTTCCAACACAACTTACTAAAAACTCGGTCACGGTAATGACATGGTATTTTTTTCTTTTATTTTATTAGACATGTCATATGACGTCACACGGTTTTTGGCATGTCTATAGCATATTTGAGTTAGACAAGTGTCCAACACGGACACGGCATTCCTAGCAGCAGTCCGTACTTCCTAGGATTATTTATGGAGGTGCTCTTAAATCTTAACATAGGAGTATATGTGGACGATCCGAACAGTTGGTTATGATCCTTATGCCCAAAATAGGTTATATATAAAAAATTGTATAACTTAGACACTTCTTATCATAGATCAAGCAATCTTAATTGTTCTATTGTTGAAAAACCGATCATTTTTGTATCTAGTCAATATACGATCAAAATTTATCGAAAATACAAAAAAAAATTTGTACATCATCATTGAGATCACAATTAACAGTTCTGATCATTCACATAGACACTCCATATTTAAATATAGGAGTGCCTACAGAGGTAACTTCCGATTGAGGCACCTTCAGTACACTTTCATCATGTGTGTGTGTGTTTACACACACACATACATATATATATATATAGAAAAATGGAAATGAGCTGACAGCTCACGCAAGTTACCTTAGCTACATAGTTCATTACCAATATCTCCAATAATCTTTTTATAAAAATTTCTTTTGGATTATGATCTCGACCCCTTAGGATTCACTCATACCTAATTTCTTAGGTTTTAGTTTTGATTTGGTCCTCCATCAAGTTAACACAAAATTAACGGTTTTCAATGAATAAAACATTTTGTATGCACTTGATGAAAAGGTAAAAAAACTCCAAAATTTATGAAATTTAATTCTAAAGAAGTTAAGATGGTAGAGATAGTAATTGTTAAAAAAAATTGAAGAAAAATCATTAGATGATTACAGTTTGCTGCTAGCTCACGTAACTTTTCCTGAGCTGGCGGCTCACATACAGTAATCTCATAGATATATATATATATATACACACACACACACACACACGTGTGTGTGGCTGCCCTATATTCACAAGATTGAATTGCTATTTTATAACACTATGGATTTATTCTATGGTAAGGAGCCACCCCCTAACATGAGTTGCATCCTCGTTGCACCATATAATGCCCACTTTGTTCTTGAGCTTAGCCTAAGAATCTTCAGCATAGGCTCTGATACTATTTAGTTTTGTAAACAAAGGCCCATTAACTGTTATTTGTTAAATACTCATGAAACCTAATATGACTTAAAAGAGGAGCCCCTTTGAGATCTTAGTTCTAATTGTATTTAACTACATAACCATCCACTCTTATTTCCAATGTGGGACTAAAGTATCATTCCATCCTTTGTCTCTTTGTTTTCCTTAACATGAGTATTGTATGACCAGATTCAATGATATTCTCAACAATTATAAGAACTCGACATTGACCTCGACCAAGCAAAGTTAGTTATATAGTAGCAAGATTTAAAGTATCAAAATTGGCATTAGTATTAACCAATAATTTATAGCAACGGAATTGATGACATCAGGCATATCGCATCGGTAATATTGCAAATGTTGGCAATAATAATATTATATATCATGAATTAGATACCTCAAAATCTGATAAGATATTTGCGATATATATCGATGTCTGCTAGTATTTAAATCCTTGCATAGTAGATATTGTTGTGCACATAAAGTTTCTTAACTCAAATAATAGAGAGAGGAAACTTTTTGAGCCCTAGTCACTAAATGTAGTAATGGAGTTGACCATGTCGGAAGTTGTGCTCCTTACTTCCCAACGATGGCATAATAAACGTGTTGGAGGAAATTCCATGTCATACTTTCCCAGTCTTCTATTTTGTTATATAATGATATTTCATATAACAAAACCATATGACAACTCCTCCCTCATTCTATTGCTTATTGTAAGTTACCTTCCATGCTCAATCTACTAGCTAAGTGGTGGCTCATCCTACATTCATATACTTTTTTTTATTAATGTGGCTTTATGAATTGCAGAACCAGTTTCGATATACGGATCGTTGTTGTTGGCTTCCCCATTTTTATGTATAAAAGATGTCCTTGTGAACTTGACCTTACATTTTGCATTATTGGTGTGGATGTACTTAATGGAATGCTTGGGATGTAATTGTAACTTTGTTTTGAAGATTGATGAAGTTGACTTAGATCGGTGAATGTTATTATAGCTACTTAAAATTTCATAAAGTACTAGCAACTCTCTGTTACATGCATGCACATGTTTTTTATATGTCTGACATTTTTGGGGACTTTGAAGTGTATAATTTTGGATATGGCGAATGAAAACATTGATATAAAGTTTTTTATCTTGAACTATATCTGCGAAGAAAATCCTGTCTGTATCAAACTATGTTTTATAGCTTAGCCTTGCAGTTTCTCTGTTAAAGAGATTGCAACCCGCAAGTTATGGTTGGAACATGGATTGATAGTACACACTAAATAAAGCTTTAATGCTATGTGTGACAACAGTGGGATACTTAAAGCTGTATGCCCCAAAGAAATGTTTATGGACCTACAATTATAAACTGATAGAAATGCATAATATCCTATAATTTCGTATATGCAGGACAACTCGTACATATTCTGCATCCCATTGAGTAGTCATCACTTGTTTGGTAAAGAAAATAGACACTGGGCCTCTATATAGGTATGAGCATGCATGTTAATGCTACTTGATTCTTGGGTAGGTGCAAATGCACATGCAGTTTAATTTTTAAATTGTTGAATGCAATTTAATTTTGTTTAAGGGCTTGTCTGCAAGAATGCATGTGATGATACTATAGATTTGTTCTTTTCTGCATAAGACCAAAAAATATGGTAGTCTGAAATTCAGCCACAAGTGATAAGCTGTTTAGTATTCTTGTCTTATATCGAGACGTCTAACACATAGGATAGAGTACTTAGATTGTATGTCTTGATGACCAATTAGAGGCTACACAAGCCAAACGACAGGTCAGGTGACCAATCAAACAATAAGACAAATTATTAGTTATTCATTTTGCAAGGAGAACCTCAGTGGTCAGTCCGTCGAATTTTAAGAAAATATAAGGAATGCCCATTCATAGGTCCAATCTAAGAACATTAACTGCTCATGCTGGGAATGATTCAGAAAATTCAGATGCAGCTTTCCGCACGATGTTGGAGATCATCTATGAATTAAATTCTGCAGAATACCTGTATCACCGGCTTGCAATTGCAGCGACTGTATGCATGGTGTAACACCCTCCAAAACATACATTCTGCTATTGTTATTTGGCCAAAATCTAAACTGGAAATGCCATTCTTTCCCCTTGGCATCTTGAATCTTTAAAGGAAGCCCTTCTGGTTGAGAAATTGGAGGGAAATATGCCTGCAAAAGAAACTTGCATAAAATGCATTGCGAAGGAACGAGAACATGTTCTTCCCTATTCTAGGATACAGAAACAAACCAATAATTTTCCCCACATCACAGAAGCCAAGACTTAAATCATGCACAGAGAAAAAAATAGAAATGACACAGGTGGTCTACAGCCAAGGCAAGTGCACTTCATAACTCGGTGCTAAATTTTTAAAATGTATAGTAGTTAACTAGCTATAAAGTGGCAACCAAATGTGCATTGGGTACAAGTGTTTAAGTAGAAGATTCACTCATGAATTCATGATAGAATATATAGTGACGTGAAATTCATCAAGTATGCATACAATGCATATACATCGTATAAGGAATGGCTGAACGCACATCAGATTCAAAGAGAGAAGATATGATATGATATATATATATATATATATATATATATATATATATATATATATATATATATATATATATATATATAGAGAGAGAGAGAGAGAGAGAGAGAGAGAATTACCTCTGCACATGCTTTTGGAAGAACTAAACGACCAATCCGTCCTGCATCACTTGCACTCAGAACTTTCTCAAATAGTGGCACAATGATTGAATTAGAACTTCAATACAGCAAAATTAAGGATATCAAGTAAGGTATGTATGGAAGGCGATAATATGAAAAACACAACCCCATTTCAAGAGAAATTGAGAAAGCCTTTCTACATGCAGTTTATTCCAATTTGAACTTGGTAAGGATACTCCCCAGATATCTCCTGTAGCTCTTGGTCAGTGATCCTAGGCCAGTAACGTGGAAGCAACTGATTACGTCCCCTTCCTTCAGCAGGTGGCCTTGCGACACGCAAATGTGAAAGCACCTCCTTTGATGCTTCTGAAGCGACCATTTGGCCGGTTTTGGGTGGCTTGGGCAGAAGATGGCGAGCCCTTTGTGCTTGCTGAAAAGCAGATGACATTTTATTATGATCTCTTCCATCTTCAACTACATCAGGTGATGGTAGGGCAACATGGCAAGTTCCCATGGTAAAGGTAGGTTCCATTGTGGTGCTTTGATTAGAATTCCCTAAGCTGATACTCAAGGAAGCATGCGTGAGTGATTCACATATGTCATCTGTCATGGCATCTTTACCATCATTTCTCTGCAGAATTTGAGATGAAGCAATATGAGCTTGACTTTGATCTGAAAAGTGTGCATTCCCCACCAGCCCAGTATGAAGTGCCAGTCGCTCCTGTTTTATATGGCCAAAAGATCCATTTGAACTTTCTCGTTGGGCTAGAAGCACATTGCTCTGGCCACTAACTGCAGTATTTTTGCCTAACTGAATAGTTTTACCCTTGCCAATAGCACCATCATCAATTCTGCAACCAGTACCCATCTGCCGCATTTCGCAGGTACTGCCGGCTAGTGATACATTGGAGTCATCATTCGCATTTTCATTTTTGAGACATCTAGCTGTGAGAGAGAGAACCCTTTGACTGGGTTGAGGCAAAAACTCTTGGATGGTTTCACTTGGAATCTGCATATAAAAGTCTCGATGGTTAAGAACTTTCATCCTCCCTCCCCCCCCCCCCCCCCCCCCCCCCTCCCCCTCCTCTGTTCGTGCATGTGTGCATGAGAGAGAGAGAGAGAGAGAGAGAGAGAGAGAGAGAGTGGGTACAATAATGCATGTACAGGATCCGCATATAGGTGAGAACAGATCTTACAAAAGAAAGTCCAGAATTCTTCATGCAGTTAATACATTGGACTCCACCACCATCTAGTAGTTGCAACAAAGATTTCGAAGCAACGCATCCACAGTGTAGGCGCTGTATTTATATCACTCAGACAACTTTACAGAAAAGATAGTAGTGAGCAAGGAGAGTAGAAAAATAATAGTGCCAAAACCACCTTACCTTTCCACACAAAAAGCATTCCCTCCAGCCAGACTCGTTCTGGTGAAACAGATCACAGAAAACTGATTGCTCATAAGCCAGCCTGAATTAAAGGGTACTTGTATGTAAGTAACAGGCTGGATAGATGAAAAGTCACTAGAATTATATTGGAAGAGACGGTACTCAATAAATCTTCTCAGGGAAGCATTTTATAATTGTCATGCAGGAACATATTATTATAGGAGGTTTTTCCATTTGTTTTCCTTCTGACATTTATGAGTGTGGAAGCAGTAGCCCACTTAAGTTGGCATCTAGTGAGGCAGTGATAATAAATTAGTTACACTTTCACCCCAGAAGTACAACCCATTATGCCTAAGGCCCCAATGATACATCAAAATGCCATGATACCACTGACTCTAACCCACTTAAGTTGGCATCTAGTGAGGCAATGATAATAAATTAGTTACACTTTCACCCCAAAAATTCAACCCATTAAGTCTAAGGCCCCAGTGATATGTCATGATGCCATGATACATCAAAGTGTCGGACTAAACTCTAACCAATTCATTCATATTACTCTGCGTTGTCTGGGTAGTGTAGTAGATGGTAGATACAGATCCCACATAGCTGAGTTCAGTAGTAGAGACATTAAAGCCAATACACCATGCGGAATAGATTATCATGGTTAAATAACGAAGCTTAAGGAATATGTACAGAAAGAATGCAGAAGAAATGAGAAAATTGAAAATTAGAGTACAGGAAGAAGAGTGGAGAAAAGAAAAGTAATCACACTTATTAGATGCATGAAATCTATTCTATCCATTGGAGGTAAAAATTCGAACGTGATAATGAAGCGTCTTACAGGAATATATGCAGAACACAGAAGAAATGAAAGAATTAAACAGGAAAAAAGGAAGAAGGATAAAAATGAGAAATCCATTGAATTTGGATGTTTTACTTCTTGCTAAGGCTGGAATTTGAGCAGGTGAGGCACACTGATGCAGAATGGAAGCAATTTAAGATTTTGTGGCGTGGATTTGAAGATTTCCGTCCATGAACTATGGTTTGATACACAAAAGATTGGGTTCAGGCCTCATGTCCACTCTCAAACATAGCACTCGAAGAAAAATTTATCAGGACTTAGCAAAGCATTCCAATAACTAAGGTTTTAAAATCAATATCTCATATATTATCAAAATAGGTCTACAAAGCAATATTTATATATATTATTGACATCTTCGTGCACGACACATGCAAACAAACTAAACCTTAACAAAATAGAAAACATTATCTAACTCTAAATAAGTGTTATAAATAAACTAAAACAATAGATTAAAATAATCCTAATCAGACTTGGTCTTCATCATAGACTCAACCTTATAGTTCTAATAACTACATGCTACAGAATCTTCTTTTCAGAAGTAAAATACTCTTGATTAAACTTTAAGCAATTATATGTCTCTCAGAAATTAAAAAATTATAAGGGGTCACACAATAAATGGTGCTTATCTGAACTCTAGAGTTTTGATATGTGAATATGAACTGCTTAACTTTTTAGTCTAGCGCAAGAGACAAAAATCTAATATTTTTTTACACCCCATATAAACTCCAAGTTTCTTGAGCATCTATATCCACATGGCTACCCTTCAGCAAAAGTTGAATTCTACCACTTATATCCTTACTTTCAAAAAATTGTCAGGACCAACTATGACCCAACAAACATTATTCCAGATGATAACCTCAGCTCTCTAAATTTGTCAATGGTTACTGTTGAGGACTATGTACAAAGTTCTTGAAAACGTTCCCCGAAAAACTTATCCATAATTTTAAGGACACTAGTCTTTTCCAGCCCATCAGCAAATACTCAAAGCCCATTTTCTTGCATCGGTCCTTTTACATGTTGCTTATATATGCTCAGACATTCTCAACCTATTCTCGTCCCCTTATCCATACTTTATTACCGATTACATATCCTTTGTGCAAATTTCTATAATCCCTATAATGTTCTCATAACAAAGCCAGACTCGCACACTTTAACTTTAATAACTAATGGTGCAAGCAATATAATGGAAGCAACTTTTGGAATATCCTCAATACATAAGTTCCTTTATATATGCTTGAAGCATAGATGATGGAGATCGGAATTTAATTTGGAAATAGATTTGATTTGATTTGATTAGGATTTGGATTTTATTAAATATTTGATTTGATTAGGAGTTTGGATTTTATTAGAATTCTATTTGTTAGGGTTTCCCTATATATATATAGGGGTTGTATGGAGTATTGAGGAGATGAATAATATTTTTGAAATTTTCTTGAGAAATTTCTGGCGTGGAATTCGCTGAATCAAAATCTTTTCTCGTGGATTCGTGGAGAGTGGGCGTGGACCTGGGTGGACTCCCAAATCCCAAAAGTTTTCCTCAATCTATCATTTCTTCCCCAATCCCTCTACAAAAACCCTAATTTTCAAAACTCTAACCCTAATTTCACCTCCATCCTGCGTCAATAGAGTTTTTAACTGTACCAATGAACACCAGTCCATCAACTCATTTCATTGACCTTTTTCTGTAATGTAGACCCAGAGAAACATAAGCAGAGATTCTCCCACGAATCCTCATGATTGAGCCTCCACCTATTTCCAAACAATTTGTTTTAACACTTGAAAACATAAAAGAACCTCATCTCCAAAATTTCTAGGAAAAAACTTTTAAGTGATTAATAAAGGAAGAGAAACACCACGACTTTCAAGCACATCAGCTCTCCCAAAGATAGAACCTTCATTATAATTCCACCCACAATAAAAATCATTACCACAATGTACCTGAACAGCACAGTTTATCTAAAAACAGAGTGATAAAGAACCATTAGGATCCAAAAATTCAATAATCTTAAGGCCCGGTTTGGGAAGTAGAGTTAGGGTGTAGCAGAAGTAGAGTTCTAATAGAGTAGACTCAGTAAAGAGGTGTAGGCTAATCACACCAAAGAGATGTCCTAAATTCCTAAACCCTCCTCCTGAGGAGGTGTAGGATTTCGGTCACCAACTCCTCCTGAGGAGGCATAGGATTTAGGCCTTGGAGACCAAAAAGTGAGGAAGTTGCATTTTTAAAAAAAAAAAAAAATGCCAATTCTATCCTTGGCCTAAACCCCCAACATCTCACTCCTTTTTTGACGTTAGGCTGGAGTTGGAAGGATTTAGGCACAAAGTCCTCCCACCTACACTTGCCAAACAGTAATTCAAGGATTCAATTTGAGTTGCTTAAACCCTGACCACCCGATTGAACCACTAATATACTTGTTCAGCAATTAGACTGTCTCTGCTAAGACATGCAGAAAAGATCTCCATGATGCCATAACTAGAATAAAACAAATTTGCATGGGACTTGTTCTCTACTAATGTCAATCCTATGATGCACAGCCAAGGGTCTGAAACTTATTCCAATATAGAGCTTGCCTATTGAAATGTAAAGCAAAAACTGGGTCAGCCAGTAGAAAGTCAAAAGAGATACAATTTGAAGTCATGCAAACAGGGTAAGAACCACAAGAAAGATTTCCTGAAGACTAAAATTGAAAGCTGAATCGGGAAGATAACAAGATTGTTAGTTATGGAAAATTCATTTAGTCCAAATATTACAGTTGTAAGAAGCACAGTCATACAATCCTTATATAAGGGGATCACCAGAAAACCACAATGTTTTTATGACAGGCAAATAACACAATGTCAATTTTATGCAGAACTCCTGGACTACACAACTTAGAAAGTGAGGGCATAGGCATCACAATGTTTCATTTTTCCAATTTGATATACAAATTTTCAAATCTAAGACTTGTAATAGTAACAGCTTTACATGGGAGGTATGCTGCGTAAATGAACCAAAATAATAATAATAATAATAACAACATTAAACACAACTCTTCAGTTAGTTGATATAAGAATATAAATGTAGGAAATATCTTGAAAAATTAAACCTTTCTGAGACAGCAAGAAAGAAACATAAATTCCACATATATGTATCTAGCCTACAACCTGAGAAATAGCATCAAAGAAAAGAAAATCCTAAGCTCCAACATAGCCTTGAAATGCACCTGGGAAAGCTGGACAGTATACATAAATAAGCCATACATATGCAGATACTATTACACCAAGTTGATTTCTTAAAGATGTTAAATTTTTGCCAACAAAGTTAGAATCTTGTCCTCACTTATTTAAAGGCATGAGCATAAGAATTTTAAGCACACTTGAACATGAAAGGATATTCGCCTATTATATTTCACTTTGAAAAATGTATATGAAACACTCTTCTAATACCACTATCCAATATTTGATTATTTAGGCTAGTTCCCAAAACTAAAACAAACATTAAGTTCATGGTCAGAGTTTCATACATTCACTATCATACAAAGTCTGCAAGTAAGCTTTGTCATAACAATAGGACCAATGATAGTTGAGCAAACTCTACATTGGGTGTTGACCTGGTATCAACGCTATGAACTGGTGCCTAAATTGTTATCTAGAGTCCAAACAAGCAAGAGATTTTTTTCCTCTTCTTTTTTTTTTTTTTTTTAACGTTTATGTTTTTTTTTATTTGTTTACTTCCTCTGTGTATGTTAGGGTGGTGGGACTGTGGATGTGACTATTTTGCGTGCATGCATCCATGGGCATATGAATGTAGGTGCTTGCATGCATGTACATGTGCTTGTCAAGGGTTCACGTGTCCGGCCTTGAGGACACAATTGCATATTCCCTCACTTGCTTTCTCTATCTCCCTTAAAGGGTTAAGCTCCACCTGTTCACCATTCCACTAGAAAAGACATCCTGGAGAGTCAAGTCAACCATCTCAAAGAATATGACTTTACTCTGTGTGTGAGATAAGGTTATTTTCCACTCATACGGAAGGGAGCCAATAGTTTATCTTTCTAAAAAGAGCTTTAATGGGAATTGTTCCCAAACATTAGGTCGGGCTTAATCCTAACAACACTTCCAAAGTGTAACACAACTAAAAACATTGCAGAGTAAACCTCTTGAAAACAATATCTCATTCCCAACAATGAACATAATTGGATTATCCTAAAATGGACATTCTCCCCACATTAGACAAAGAAGAGATAAAAATATGTACGAGAATGAAACTTTCTGATCCGGAAAGGAAGCATCTCAAAGTGTCGGTCAACCTATAGCATAGCTAAAGAAAGCTTAGTTTAGTAGGGTAAGAACCATATAGTGTCGAATGTGATTATAAATAAAGGCATAATCACGAATTATAGTTTTTAAATCAGTGAAACCAGTTGTGGATATTGATAAAACTAGTTTATAATGGAAATTCAAGATTGGTGATATCTCAATATAGAAAGTTAGCCTGAAGTTTCAAATCAAACTCGAGACCTATGAGAAGCAAAACAAGACTGAACTAAAGAAAAGAAAATTTCCATTCCGATACAAACAACTGATATGATTTGTCCCTTCTTGGGCAAAACATATGGTACCACCCTAACTAAAGAATTATTTCCATGATTTCTTACATATACTATTCCTCAATCAAGAGACTAAAATACCATCTCTTAAGGTCGGAGTGTGGTTACGAGATATGGACTTTCTAAATTTCAACGAGATAGCACAGGCCCACTAGTTGCTGTGGATCATTTAAAACTGAAGAACCGATTGCAAAGATTCATCAGTCGCAAAAGATTTTACATATAGATATTATTTCTATAAGCTAAGGATAGAGATATTAATAGTGATACCAACCATAGATCCAAACGACTGGGTGAAATGGAGGAGTGCAACAAGAGTGATACAACCATAACATTTTAAGTTTGAGATGAAAATATTATCGGATTGTTATTAGGCCAGTCATTATATGACACGGAATGTTGAGTTATAAAGAGATACCATGATATAGGATGGAAGCAAAATTAGGGTTATTTGGTGAAGAAGTTAGAGATTTTGGATAAGAACAGAAAGAATCATGGTTTTGGTGGGAATTTCAAAAAAAATGGGAGAAAATAAAATGATAAAAATTAATTTAGGTCTTGCACCAAGCAGAGGCAGACCCATGTGCATGTGGGGGGTAGTTGCCCCCTCAAATAATCAAATAAAACATAAATTGAAACAAAAAATTCTAAATTTATACCCCCCCCCCCCCAAATTTTAAATTTTACAACTTTGCCTTTCAATTTAAGTCTATCTCTACTTTAATTTTTTATAATTAATTTGTTTCATATATAATTCTGCCATCTCTGGTTCAAATATCAAGATCTGTCCCTGGCACCAAAGTGATTTACATCCACTCTCAATAAACCCACAAAAAAGTTTTGTATTGATTTGGAAATCCACTTAGGTGATCTCTTATAGACTATGGACAAATCCAACATAAAAATCTTGATTTTGTCTAAAAATCACCATGTTAAGACAAAAGGAACTTTAATTCCCAACATTTCTTATATTTCTTCAAAAATTCATATAAGATTATTTATAAAAGAAACTGCATGCACCACAAGTGAAATAAATTCAAATCTAATAATAATAGTAAAATCCTAATCAAATCTTATTAGATTTTAAGAAATCTCATAAAATCCCAAATCTAATCAGATCCAATCAAATGCTATAGAATCCTAATCAAATCTCATAGAATCCATAATCAAATTCGGGCTTTTAATGTCCCATTAATTCTTTTCGGCTTCAAAACATTCATTTTCCGATTAATGTGGTAATAAAATATATCAAACATATCTAGATTGAACTAATCAACATCCTTGATCCCGAAGCTTCTCAATCAGACCATAATGATGGTCAAGGAACTGATGGTTGTTTGGACTTAGAGAATCCTGTGGTGATCATAAAGGAGGGGCGACATCAGTAATGAGATCGGATCTGTAAATCAAAGCGATCAGTAAAATGTTGAGAGATTGTGATAGGGCGACTAGGATCGTGACTGATTAATACTAATGATGACTTTGAAATTTTTTTAATTTTCTTTATTTTTCTTCTCTCTTTTTTTATTTTAAATTTTTATCTTTGGTTTTTTATCTGCCCCCTTTTTCTTTCTCCTTTCTATTTTTCTTCTCTGTTATTTTTTCTTTGATTTTTATTTATCTACCCTCTTTTTCCTTTTTTTCTACAAAAACTAAAATACAAAAATCAAAAAAGAAGGTAAAAGATGAAAAAGATGGGGATAAACAAGATCGATCTTGAGCTCTGATACCATTTTGACATGGGGCATAAGCAAAATTAGGGTAGTGGAGAAATTGGAGATTTTAGGGAAGAACAAAAAGGTATTGGGAATTTGGAAAATTTTAGGAGTAAAAAAATAATAAAGATTAATTTAGATATCGCACCAGGGTGATTTTTCAACCACTCTCTACGAATACACAAGAGGAGATTTAAGAATTGATTTGGGAATCCACTCAAATGATCTCTCACCCACTCTCAAAAAATCAACAACGAAAGATTTGATTTTGTCTAACAAATCACCATGCTAAAATTAAAGAAATTTTAATTATCAACATTTAGTTCTATTCCTTTGAGAGTTTGTACATAATTTATAAAAGAAATTACATCCACCACATGTGCAATATATATATAGAGAGAGAGGGAAAACAGAAAATTCACCGGCAGTGAAGGAAGTTCCTTCAACGCCGTTTAGGTGGCCCAATACAATTATTACACGTGGCGCCACTTAAAGAGGGGTTAAGAGAGTTCTTTTATTTGTGCCACTTAAAGAGAGGTTAAGAGAGTTCTTTTATTTGTTATCTTAAGTAGCGCCACGTGTAATAATTATATTGGGCCATCTAAGCGGCGTCTTCACCGCCGGTGAATTTCCCGTTTACTCGTACAAACACACATACACACACATATACATACATATATGTATACATATATATGTATGTATACATATATATATGTACATATATAATATATATATATATAAGTCTATAAGATTAAAAGAAATCTCATAAAATTCCTAACCTAATTGATCTAATCATATCTTATAGACTCCCTAATCAGATCTGGAGATTTAATCAAATCTCAAAGAATTCCTAATCAAATATGAGCATTTATGGTTTTATTATTTCTCTCCCCTCGAAATATTCATCTCCAGTGAATATGGCAAAACATCAAATATAACGAGATCGAACTGATTGACATCCTTGATCATAAAGTTTTCAATTAGGCTATGGTCATGGTCGAGAAATTAGTGATCGTGGAGGCTCGAGAGGACTTTGTGGTGGCAAGAGGGGAGGGGTGATACGGTGGCGAGGTCAGATCTGTGAATCGGTGTGATCTGTAAGATGTTACGAGATTACAATCGGACGACCGTGGTTATGACTGGTTAATATTGATGATGATTTTGGAACTTTTTTAAATTCTCTCTAGTTTTTATTTTTTGAAATTTTTCCCCTTGAAATTTTTTTTCTGCCCTCCTTTTTTCTCTCTCTTTTCTCTTTTTCTTTTCTATTCTTTTTTCTTTTGATTTTTTCTGATCTACCCTCTTTATTTCTTTTTCTAAGAAAACTAAAAATCAAAAAGAGAAGTAAAAGATGAAGATGGAAATGGAGAAGATCGATCTTAAGCTTTGATACCAATTTGACATAGACAGAAGCAAAACTAGGGTTCATTGGTGGAGAGACTGGGAATTTTGGAGAAAAACAGAAGTAATAAGAATTTTGGTGGGATCTAGAAAATTTGGGAGAAAAATAAATGATAAAATTAATTAGGCCTCATACTATGGAGATCTCTCACCCACTCTCAAAGAATTCATGAGAAAAAATTTAAGAATTGATTTGAGAATCCACCTACATTATCTTTCCCCCACTCTCAATGAATTCACAATGAAAGCTTTAAATTTGTCTAACAAATCACCATGACGCTAAAACAAAAGGGATTTTAATCTTAATAGTTCATATTATTTTCAAGAGTCCATACATTATTTATAAAAGAAAGTATGTGCATCACATGCGCAAGTAAACAAAAATCTAATAATAATAATAATATCCTAATTATATCTATTCAGATATAAAAACAAATCTCTTAAGATCCTAAATCTAATAGATATAATGAAATCTTATAGTATTAATAAAATCTAGATATCAAATCAAATCTCATGGAATCCCTAATCAAATATGAACTTTTACCGTCCCCATAACATCATGCACAAAGAATGATTTTAGAAAGATATTTCATTAGATATGTGATAAAACTAGGAGAAATAAGATGAGAAATTAGGATATTTTTGTTAAGGTAGGCGCAACTCTTATAGAAGAGAGGATGCGAGAAAACCGTCTAATAATGATTTGGTCTTGTACGACATAAATTACGAATACACCAATTCGAAGAGAGAAACTTATCAACGTGTGGCACATAAAAAGAGTAAAGGAATAATTGAACAAAACATTGATAGAGATGTTATGAAAGAATATGAATGCTAAAGTCTTAATGAAGATATATTGCTAGACAGAAATGAGTGGACAAGGATGATCTATGTACTCAATCTAGTATAGTTCTCTTTTTGGTTCCTACTGCCTTCCCCAAAATACTTGGTATAAAAGGCTAGTTGTTGTTGTTGTTCTATTATCTAAGGTTTTTCAATCAACCTTGAGCTCTTTAAGGCTAATGCTCACTGTGAATTTTCCTAGCAGATGCAACCTTAGCAGGCCATGCTTATGGCAAGCACTATTGCTAGTCTGGCATTTTACGACAACTAGTACTAATCTTTTATCACTCATGCAGTCCATTTCATTTTAGTTTCATCCCATGGTGTGGCTGTTTGGGGGGTTCGTATGTGATTATACTTACGTGAACATGTATCTGTTACAAATAACCTTGCCTACCTATGTGCATATTCTGCCATGTTAGAGTTCAAGGAATACTTAGATGTCCAGCCATACCAATCTGCTTATGTAATGTTGTGCTGGTGCCCATGTGGTTTTCTAGCAAGCATGCCTGAGTACTCATCCATCTCCTTTTTTCCCAAGTCAAAACCTACGGTCGTCTAATTAATGCTCAAACCCTAGACTGAAAGCTTAACCCAAGGAGGTAACACCTTGGGTGGGCAGATAGGTGGGAAACCACTGATTACGTATGCAAGTCTAGTTTTGCTCCTCTGAAATAATTAGACCTGTAAACTGTCCATTTTGCTCACAAATATACACTGTCACAGTGTCACGTATGGATAGTAATACATCAGTAAATCAAAGTTGAGATAGTCTTCAACTTCGGTGCAAGAATCAATCTAGAATAATATTTTAAGAGAAAATCAAAATATTGGAGCTCTGCCACAGGGCAAGACCAAACCTTCAGATATTTCATCCGAGCTTTCAGTTTTGCCAACTAACCTACAAATAGCTTAACTTGCCACTCAAATACAATTTGCTTGGTGAAACTCCAGATTTCAGTAAAATCATTTTGATCAGATTTTGACCAAATATGTGAATTATAATTAATGATGTTAGTCTTTAATAATAACTGTCGAATTAACTATTTCTGTGCAACAGCAACCACAACATTTTAGAAAAGAATGCATTCTGACCAAAAATTTCTACAAGATAATGGTGTTACATACTACAATACCAAAAGGAAAAGAGATCTTTCAATTTCAAACTTCAAATTTAACAATCCGATCCTTTTTGTGTGGGTAAGAGAGAGATGATAAAACTCTCCAATCCTCAAGAAAATATTAATTATAAATTTTACAATAATTGTGAGTTTGCATTTATCCTGGAAGAGGAACGGATATATTTTCAAATTCCCCTTTTTCGATCTTTAAAATAATAATCACCACAATTCCGACATCAAATTCGCCAAAAAGATTACGTTTAACCAATAATCTAATTCTTAAATCACATGATGGTCAGAATGAATAAATTAATAAAAGGGCCGGGGGGGGGGGGGGGGGGGGGGGGGGGGGGAACCACCCTCTCCGCCGCAGAATAAAAATCCCCAAAACACGTACTCCATCAAAAATATCACGTAAACGTAGCCGCCGAAAAATCAGCGAAGAATCAATTTTTACGAAAACCCCCAAATCCTCAAGGAAATAAAGATCTCAGATTCACGAAAGCCCCAAAAAAGAAAAATCCCATACCCGCAGTTATCGCAGAGCGCGGCGAATCCGCCCGATCTCAGAGCCCAACCCTTCCGCCATTCGCCGCCGGCAACCAACGTAGCACGGCAACTGCCGTTCATGCACCGCCTCGTCGCCATCCTGATCGTCCAAATCCCACCACCAATCACCATCAGAACGAGACTTAATAACCCTAAAATTCCCAAAAAACAAGAAGAAAAAGTTGAAATCTTTGGGTACGAAATCACCTGAGAAAGACGCTAGCGCGATCGGAGTTCGGTGTCTGAGGAGAGAGAAGGCATCAGCTGCATGAAGAGAGAGAGAGAGAGTGAAAGGAGAAGTTAAATGCATGCACGATGCTTCACGGTACTGCTTTCTCTCTCTAAAATAAATAAGAATAAAAAACAAATTCAGTAGGATTATTTTTGAAATAAAAACGTAATTCTGAAACTTACCGTTTGCGGGTTTTGCGGGGTAGTGAGGTTACCGCCTGGGCAGGAGGCAGTGATTATTGAGGGTCGAGCCGGAGAACTTTACGGACCAGAAGTCAAAGACAGAGTACGGTCACCTGCTATGTTGACAGTATGCTCTCAGGCCATGTTTTGTGGGGCCCAGTAGTCAGTGAATGCAGGGGGTGCGTCGTCCCGGGGTGGTAATTTTGGGTTTGTTCCTGCTTAAGTACTCCCAATGGTTTAAAATAGAAAATTGTTTGTCATTTTTGTTCACTGGCAAAATAAATTAACTGATAATAAATGAAATATCCTAAACAAGACTGGAATATTTATTTGAAGGGGAAAATTTATACAATTATTAAAATTAATTGCAGTAAATGTATAACTTAATTAGCCTATTAAAACTTGCTAACCCATTATTAAGGACAATGTAAAAAGTAGTTTATTTAAATAGCTCCACGAATCAAGTAATGAGTGTTTCTATATATTAAATTATGTTACAACAAAAAAAAATTACAACTTTTTTTTTTGGGTAGTAACAGAGTAATGTTACTGTACTAAAGAAGAACAATATTTTCGTGTAAATGCAAAAATATCTTCAAATACAGTAACTAGAATTGTACTTGTTAGCTAAACTATATGTTATGGCTATATAGCTATTATTTAATAATAATTTTAGCAATAAAATTATCAAACAATAATCTTTAAAAAAAAAAAATTAGCACACTTCTAATTGCAATCTTTGCATACGTAAAAAAAAAAAAAACTTACAATTGCTTTTGAAAAATAACCTTAAACAAATAATAAATTTTTTATTTCAAGTACTTAGGGAAAGTTATATGAACTAAAAAAAAATCACCTCAAGTCAATCATATACAAGGTAGACACATATATTTGAACCAGAAGGGGAAGGATATTCGAGAGTCGAGCTATTCAGATAACTCGTTGGGGGTACAAAAGGCAAAGTGCTCCTACCGGAGGTGTGGGAGTGAAGGCCCGTTATCAAAATTATCATGTTTCTATTACATAACTCACATATAAATTTATTATATTACAATACTAAAATAGATATTTATATTATATAATTTATACGCAAATTTAAGTCATTACAATACAAATACCATCTTTAGACGTTTTAATCATTGATTTTTGGAGTTAAAAATAAAAAAAAAATTATCTGGTCAAAAAAATAAGATATAACCTTTATCAAGCCATTCATCTCTCACAATCAAAATATTTATAATTGAAAACAAATAATTTAGAGGGGAGAGGAATTACTAATTTGAGATTTTTGGAGGGGCAAGCATGAAATTTTTTAAAAACTAGAGTATATTAGGACTTTAAAAAAAAAAAAAGATCATGGTGGGGTGGAGGAATCTCCCCTTCCCCCCACCAAGGGCATATGGGTCCGCCCATGCTCACAAGGATTTTCTACAATAAATAAACTTGTTTAGAAATTAATGATCGTATTTAATTAAACAATAGAATTAATCTTGGCTCTATCCCTCTACTACGGATTCCTCCCTCCAAAGGGACTCTTACCTTTCAAGATATTTCATATAGAAATACGCTAAGCCTCCATCGCAAATTCTTCCCTCAATATTAACTCTTGCTTCTTAAGATATGATGTCTCAGTAAGATACATGTAATAATAATACTAATTAAGACAATAACAATATGCTTAAGTAGAAAAAACCTCCATTAAGTATCGTATTTTTTCAGAAAACTTTTTAGTGTTATATAAATCTCCATGAGATTTTATATTTCATGAAAATTCTCAATGGATTAATTTTAAAATGCAATAAATATCTAATCACCGAGGTTTTCTTAATACTCACCCATATTTAGTGTAATTTACTGAAATAAATATATATTTAAAAATATTAGGTAATGAGTATTTATTGTATTTTTAATTTGATTTAATAATCTTTTGTTAATAGCATTCGGGTGTTTTCAGTAAATTTGGAACTCCATGAGAGTTGTGCGTAATATAAAAGATTTATGGATTTTTAGAAAAAATTATGATATTTGGTAAGGGTTTCTTCTATTTTAGAGTAAACAATACCAATAATTATCATGGATTTTTCCATAAAAATGCTAACTTTAAATTTTTAATAGATTCATAAGAATCATTATAAACTGTATTAAATCTTGAGCTACGAGTATTGCATATATACTCTTTTAAAATTTATAATTCCTCCCATGTTCTCATCTAAATTAACTCGAGGCTATATTATGAAATACAAGAATTTTGTATGGTTCTTTGTGCAAAAACTTGTCCAAATGTCTTTTTCTTTTCTTTAAAGAATAAGACTTGCCCAATTATGAGTCTAAAGCAAGCTAGCATCATTATAGGCTGACATAAGGTGACCATAAAGCATACCCTCACCGCGACGGTAACGACTCTGGCTCGAAGCTAACGAAGACGCCGTTGCCATCCGTCCAAATCAAAACCGTCCATTTTTTTTTCCTCAAAAGGAAATATCCAAAGAGGTGCACCATACCCTTTGTGGGGCCCGCAGGCCTGCCAGCGCATCACGCTCGGGATCGCGACAGTGCAGCAATGGAATTTCAACCTGGTTTGATCTCGGCCGTCCGTTGCTCGGGGACGGCTGAGATTGGTCGAGGGAGAAAATGGAGAGGTCGTGGGCGGTTGTTGCGGTGTACTTTTTGGAGTGGATTAGTATTAGTTTATTATTAAACTTTATTCTTTTAGGAATAATTTCATTAGAAATCGTCAGAAGAGAATGAGATGGTTGGTTAGTTATATACGGAGGTTGGAGAGTTTCCAAAGGAGCACACCATTTTTAGTAGTGAGCGCATTCTCTTTCAAAAAATGAGAGTTTTTTCTGATGGACATACTAAAAATGACCAAGTTATCCATCATTCTCTCTCCTATTCTCTCCCCACTTCCTCTAAAACCTGACTCTCTAACTCTCCCTCCCTGAATTTTTCTATTATCCTCTTTAGGCTTGGTCACTACAGACCTTTCTCCAAACCAATGCTCTCTGGGTGTTGCCGGCGGCACTCGAGATCCACTCCGGTCGCCCACCGTCTCCACTGCTGCAGGTTGAAGGAGAGAGAGAAGAGCTGAAATTAAAGGAAAGAGTAAGATGGTCTAATATTTCTAAGGGCAATTTTATTATAAAGGGAAAAATTTTAAAGTGGACCCACTATGGAAAAAAAAAAAGTGTGCGCGTTTATAAACTCCCGGAGGTTGCGGTAGTTAGAGGAGGATGCGGGTCCCACCAATTAATTAAAGATTTTAGTATAAATAAATTAGCCGCCTTGGGCTCAATCATGAATGATCTCAGGCATGATATGATTTATGATTTTTTAAGCACTCACATGCCCGGAGAATTTCACCATGTAAATGATGATGATGAGAAAATATTTCTATAATAATAGCTTTGCATGTTACTATGGAAAATTTCTGGTTCCAGTCTAAATTATGTCTTCGCCATATGCACACCAAAACAAATAATAACAAGATTTTTTGTCTCTTCCAAATTGCAGCGAGACATGGGAACAGTTTCTTCTCTAAATAATTGACCATACTGATATATATATATATATATATATATATATATATATATATATATATATATATATATATATATATATATATATATATATATATGAGAAAAATGGAAATGAGCTGACAACTCATGCAAGTTATCTGAACTGCAGTTCATTTCCACTCTCCAGTAATCTTTTTTAAAAAATTTCTTTTGGATTATGATCTCGACCCCTTAGGGTTCACTCATAACCAATTTCTTGGGTTTTAGTTTTGATTTAGTCATCCATCAAGTTAACACAAAATTAACGGTTTTCAATGAATAAAACATTTTGTATACACTTGATGAAAAGATAAATGAACTCCAAAATCTATAAAATTTAATTTAAAAGAAGTTAAGGAGGTAGAGATAGTAATTTTTAAAAAAAATTAAAGAAAAATCATTGGATAATTATAGTTTTGTCGCCAGCTCACGTAACTTTTTCCGACCTGGCGGCTAATCTACAGTAATCCAATATATATATATATATATATATATATATATATATATATATATATATATATATATATATATATATAGAGAGAGAGAGAGAGAGAGAGAGAGAGAGAGAGAGAGAAGAGAGAGAGAGAAATGGAAATGAGCTGACAGCTCATGCAAGTTACCTGAGCTGCAGTTCATAATCACTATCTCCAATAATTTTTTTTAAAAAAATTCTTTTAGATTATGATCTCGACCCCCTAGGGTTCACTCATACCCAACTTCTTGGGTTTTAGTTTTGATTTGGTCCTCCATCAAGCTAACACAAAATTAACCGTTTTCAATGAATAAAACATTTTGTATGCACTTGATGAAAGGGTAAATGAAATCTAAATTTATGAAATTTAATTCGAAATAAGTTAAAGAGGTAGAGATAGTGATTGTTAAAAAAAATTGAAAAAAAATCATTGGATCATTACAGTTTTGCTACTAGCTCACGTAACTTTTCCTGAGCTGACGGCTCACCCACAGTAATCAAAAATATATATATATATATATATATATATATATATATATATATATATATATATATATATATATATATATATATATATATATATATATATATATATATATATATATATATATATATATATATATATATATATATATATATATATATATATATATATATATATTATGTTGTAAGGTCAATTAGCGGTATTTAGAGATGTGATACTCATCTGTAAAATATGTGCTCGCAACACGCAAAGAAGAAAGAAGTTGGATACATAATGGCGCAAAAAATGAATATTTTTTGTTGCACGAGCATTCTATGCTACATTTAAATAGGTGAAGTTCACATCTATTTTCAAAGATGAACTTACAAGTATGTGTGGCAATGGGGTCCTATAGCTCGATCCAAATCCAACCAGAGTTTTAGGTTTGGATCCAAATTTCGCACTCATAGTTTGACTGGATATGGATTTTGAAAATAGATTCAATTCCCAAACCAGATAACCTACTGAGTATATAAAATAAATTAATTTACCACTGTTTTCTTTGAAATATTTTATGTTAATTTATTTGATTATATATAAATGCAATTGATATTACCAATATAAAAAGGCTAAAGTAAAAAAAAAAAAAAAAAAAATCCTAAACTCTCACTTTTTTTGAGAATCCTCATAAATTATTTTTTGGTTATTTAAACTGTAATATCCTAAAATTCGAGCTATCTGCATCTCTCTTTTGAGTCTGATTGTGTCGATTAGGATTACCGAAATCAATTTTGGATACCGAAATAAACTTTGGTAGGCGCAACTTAAAATTTGTAACTCTAAGTGATATTGGGTCTTTGCGATAATTAGTTTTCGAATATTTAGAATTTTTAGAAATTTTCGCTTACTAGGCCCGAAAAATATATCAAAAATTATTAATTTAATAATATTAAAATTATCCTTCTAATTATTTTAAAATTTTAATTCAGTTATTCCGGACATCGAAATGACAAACGGATAATTTGTTAGCACTCTTCTTGTTGAGTACTATACATAAATTTGATAAAATTTGAAAAATATTTATCGGAATCATAAATAATAAAATATTAAATAAATTATAAATTACTTTATACACATTCTATTTCTAAAACAAATTCCTAAGGTCACCTCTCACTTTTGTTTGGGTCTGTCTCCACCAAGATTGTGATGGCATAGGACTTCATGAGATGTCACATAGAGGGGGGATATTTGGTGGTGAAGTGTCCAAAGGGTGTTAAGAGCAAAAGAGAGAAAAAAAAAAAAGAGAGAGAGAGAGAGCTAGAGAAGAGAAGCTCAGGTGCTTTGGAGAGGGAAAAAACAAAACAAAACAGTTCACTCGCTTCTCCCTCTCTTCTCCCCTGTCTCTGAACCAGGACCAGGCAACAGAAAAAAAAAAGGAAAAAAAGAAGAAAGAAAAATAAATCGAATTGAGGATTCGGAACTCGAGCTAAGGCAAATAACACTGTTATTTTTGTTTGTTTCTTTATTTAATTTATATCTGTACGTAATTTATTTTACAAAAAAATTTGGTTCATTTTAAACTATTAATTGATATTGAGTAAATTATTTTATAAATATGCCCGATTTACATTTTGGACCAGTAATTGATATTGAAAACTGAACCAGATTAATGGGTCAAATTTGATACATATAAATTATGATATTTGTTTATTTTTTATTTTTTTTAAATTTACATATGCAAATAATATGATTTGCATGCAACAGAGGGAGAAAGACAGAAAAAGAGAGAGAGAAAGAGAGAGGAAAAGAGAGAGAGATAGTGAGAAGAAGAAAAGGAGGAGTGCTCGTGCTTGATGGGCTGGGCCGAGAGAATAGAAAGAAAAATAAAAAAAATTGAGGAACTTGGTCTGGCCCAGCTTAGCAAAAGAAAATAATAATAATAATAATAATAATAATAATAATATTCAGTAGGCTTAGACTTGGGTTTGGGCTTGAGCCTGGGCCAGATATAAAAGAAAAAGAAAAAGAAATAAAAAGGAAAAAAGTAACTTAGGCTTAGGCGTGGGCTCAAAGAAAAAAAAAGTGAAATGTGCACTTGGACTTGAATTGATGAATAAAATAATAATAATAATAATAATAATAATAATAATAATAATAATAATAATAATGGTAATGATAATGACAATAATAATAATAATAATAATAATAATAATAAATAAATAAATAAATAATTGATGGATTTAGATTTGAATTGGACTTGGATTTTAATTATAAATTAATCAAGGGAAAACATATATAAATATATATGATTGAGTTTAGAAATGAAATAAGTTTATAAGTTTGGGCTTAGAAATAATACAGTATTATTACATGATGCACTTGATTCACAAATTGAGCTATTAATTGGTGTTAAGAACTGAACCAAATTATTGAATAAATTTTGATAATATATATTGTAATATAATTGTGCACTAATATTATTAATCATGGATATCTAATTCATCATGTTACAAATTATGTGTTTTGATGTTACAAATCATATGTTATGATACTACATATCATGTGCAGTCGTATAGTTACAAATATATTAACATGAATTGAAAAATAATTAAAGAAATGAAAATAAAATAAACAAACAAATATAATATAAAATGAATCATGTCGTGATGTTTATAGGTTATGTGCATAATGTATTATGAACTTGGGATGGGAGAAATTATACGATGGATAACATGATATGCAGAATGTGATAATTGTTAATGATATAGTATATTATATGATTCTTATATGAATTGTGCAGTTTATGTGATGCATGACACGTAATTCGTGATATATATATATATACTCGAATCCAATACATGACATGTTTGAATGAATCATTTGAATACTTGATACACGATGATTATGATCATTCATGGGAACATGATAATAAATTTCTTGTATCTTGATTACATGACATGAAGTTCCTTGTGATACGTGTATACATGATCTTGAATCCTAATTCCCGAAGATAAGATCATGTACACAGTTTGACTTGACAAGCAACGTGTTTCTATTAATTCATGTATATCGTATATCATGGGAAAAACTGTATGATGGATATGTACCGTATTGTATAAGGATCTTGTTGGTCAATTTCTTGATGGAGCTGTTGAGGACTTTTACTGCAGCAACACTGTGTGATACTAAACCACAGTTTGATACATGAGTTACCATAAGAGTGATATCTGTTACTATTTCACAGTACGGGTTTGACTTGAACACCTAGCCGTGTGTCATGGTTCAAGGCCATGGGTTTGAGGCTGGGTCCCGAATATGTACGGATACTTGTATAACATGAAAAACTGCGTGCCATCTTATCCATCATTTAGTTTCAAATGCTAATAAGAACGTGACCTAAACTTGTCATTTGTCATTTTTTATAAGACATTTACCTGCTACTTGCAAATAGCATGCATAGTCTTACTTATTCTTTTTTTTATTATTCACGTGACATATTTAACACCATCACAATTTATTTGCATTTGCTATTTATTAAAGAGTATTTCCTATGAAAGCATTTTATTTATTTGCATACTTGTTTACATGTTTAATTTATGTGTTGACAAACAACACTGATATAAGTATGCCTACGCACGTTGATACTCATGTACTATGATAATACGCATTTTCTCTCCTTAAAATATTAATTGCTGGGTTTAATCTCCTGAATTTTGAATCCAGATTCGGAAGGCGAAGAAGGGAAACCGGCCCCAATTGAAGATCCATACCTAATGGAATAGACTGAGAGACAATAAGCAGTGAAGTACTTTATAGAGATCTTTGTACATATTGTATATATTTACTTTAGCTAGGCACACTATTTTTCTCTTTTGATTCTTTTGTGTTCATATTCAGAGCAGTGTGTCATTTTATGTAACAAACTCTTTGTATACGTAAAAATATTTCAGTTTCATACGTGTTATTTATCAATCTGATTAATTGTGGTAGTAGTTACGATTATTCCAAAATTTTGTAATGGTTAGGTAACGTAGTGTAATTTTAGTAGCGTTCTCTATTTTGGGAAACAGCTGAAAAACATGGACGTTACATAAACTCCCATAAACTTTTAACTTTCACACACAACCCCCAAACAATGTTAACAACAAGCCTAAAATTGGAAAGTACCCTTTTATATGTCCAACTTTAAGACAGAAATCTAATTAATTAATTAAATTAACTGTTTTAAAACTATTTATTATTAAATTCAATTAATTTTGAGTGTAAGAATGAGATCCAATTAATCTATTCATTAAATTAACATTAATCATTAAATTATTATATAAATCTATTTATTTATTGTAATTCCTTATTATTGAGCTACTTTTGAAAACAAAATGCAGTACTAGCCGTCACACTCTAAGATTAACTTGTGCGCACAAGGCCTAAATTTGTTTTCACAATACAGACTAAGAGTTGAGTTGGCAACAAAAATAATAATGATGAAAAACATCTGCTAACTACATAAATATGAAGAAGATAATTGTATTATCTAGGGATATGAAAATATACAAAAAGTCGAGTACATAAATAGGTCCATTAGTAGAAACAAAATGTGCTTTAAGATAAAGTACAAAGATACTTGATAACATATCCCGACGATAGACATAGGAAATTTAAAGAGGCCTAGTGCTAGTTGTGGTGCTAGTAACATATTGCCCAAGAAGTCTGGACTCTTACTCTCCCCAAGCTCCTTCCAATTGATCATGGTCCAAAATCAAGGATGACATAGCGCCTAGACCTATCAAGAATAAGGGTTCACGACAGTGATGTAATGAATCTAACTGGATGCATAATTATGATGGTTTTGATCAACTCATCAGACTCCTACTTAACAAATCTGGCTCATCCTCGTCTCTCTTATAGCTGATTGTAATACTTCCTTTTTCAGCTACTTTTTATAATGGAGAGTGCTATGAAAAGTTACAAAACTATAATACAGGCTCAGGATCTTGAAATAACTGCAACTACTAACACGTTAGATTAACACATTAACATGCAAATAATAGAAAAAATAACTACTTTATACATATAAAAGTTGTTACGAGAGACACATTACTTGTACAATAACAAAATGTTAAAAGAGTAAGAGAAAGTGATCAAATACAAAAGAAATAAGAGCAACAAAATATAAGGGTATCAGACCTCCATTTGTCTGTATCGTTCATTCAGGTCGATAAAGAGTGTATCTTAAGTGAGGATTGGTTCCACTTCCTCATCTCCGTAATATAAGATAGAAACCCATGAGATTAAAGCTAACAAGTAGCATATAAAGGAAAGAAGCGTACAATCCAAATACTTATAACTAGTGTGTTTGAGCATGAAATGAATCTATTGGTCATACTAGCATGAATCATTGATGGTAAATAAACCATGTAAAAATATAAGTAACAATAATAGATGTCTAGGTGATGAGTATCATATATTGTATTTTTCCTCCCATATTTTATCTATTTTTGTATATAAATAAATGCTACTCGGGTATTTTTAGTATCTTTTTCAGCTAATCCAATTCATACAAGGAGATAACATGAAATCAGAGTTGGAGTAGGAAATCAAAATCCGAAAAGTTTCTAAGACTACAATGCTTCAGAAAGTTAAAGTGCAATACAGTCATCAAAATAACCTCTAAATGAGAAAATACTCGAGGGGAAGAAAAGAAAATTCAGAAATTATTGCTTTATTCGAGCCGCTAATTAGCGGTAATTGCAGCTAAATGGCGGCCCAAAGTGGGCCCCACAACCCGAGTTTTCTCCCGTGGCTTCTTTTTAGTCTTCTAGTTTCACAATTGTATTATAATTGGGTTTGGTTTTCCGAAGCCTATATATTGGCCATATCCTTGTATTCTAGAGGGAATCCTGAAATTTTGTACTCGTTTTTAATTTAATAAAATTAGGATTTTGCTGAAGGGGTGACGGCCACAATACCGTGTTCCATAGGTAAACCATTGCTTTTAATTCTTTATTTGCTTTTTAGATAGAGTTAATTGCTTTCTAGTTTAGCTTTTATTGTTTTGATTAGATTTAATTGCGCTCATGAATAAAAATAGGATTTTTCTTACTGAAATTATGAATAGCTAATTTCCTTTAACCCTAGGATGTAGATAAAGTTAGTTTAATAGATCTAATATAGATTTATCTCATCTTCTTTCTAAAAAGAAATAAAGTTATAATTTTTCTATAAATAAATAAAAGATAGAGTTCTCAAATCATAATTCTTTGATAGATTATGCTTAATTAATATTTTGATAATTTATACTGAGATGAAGTTTGGAATTCTTATTCTTTATTTGTTTTTAGAATTATCAATAAAGATTTCATTATAAATAAATTGAATTGAGTAAACTTGTAAATCTAAATTCTTTGATAGGTTATACTTAAATTCGGTCTTTTGATAGCCTATGCTTAGATTAAGGTTTGAAGTTTATTTATTTTCTTTTGTTTATAAAATTTTCTACTCGATATGATTTGATTTTAAGAAAGGTGTTATCTTTGATAGTCTATACTTACACATTACTTAATAGGTCATACTTAGAGGCACTTGATTAAAATCAAATTAAAAAAATTACCTTTTTAATATGTTACTTAACCGTGCATAATTAAAAAGATAGGAAGAAAGAGATAATTTATTGTTAAGCTATTATTCTAATATATTCGAAATCCTAGGTTAATCTCTAGAATTTAAAACTCGTCCTTCCAACTTAGAATTCTTTGTTAATCCACTAGAACTAAAAAATAGTAAAAATCGCAAAACACCTAAGATCTCTGTGGGACGACCTGTATAGCGCTACAACCGACACTGTGCGCTTGCAGTTTATCACATCAAGCTTTTGGCGTCGTTGCCGGGGATCGACGGTATTTTTCTTGCTTTTTCTAAAGTTTTCGGGTTAAAGTGTGTGCAGGAAATAGAAATTGTAGATATAGGAGGACAAAAAGGATCAGAAGAGCCTCTGGACTAAGCAGCAGAAACTAGAGAGTCAAACTCTCTGATTTAGCCGCTATTTAGCAGCTAAAACCGCCAATTAGCAGCAAGTAAAGGTGATTCTGAACCCAAATTTCCTCCTCTTATGTGATTTGGTTCCCTGATTTTTTAAAAAAATTCAAAAAAAAAAAACAATCAATCTTTTTTTTAATTTTCTTTTCCATCTCTCTCCCTCTCCACCTTTTTCAAAAAAAATTAATTAAAATAATATTTCAAAATCAAACTGGTTGCTATCATTGTCGTGATCCATAGCATAATTATTATCAGTGTCCATGAATAGGAACTTCGCTAGGACTAGGTCATAATCAAATTCACAACACATATAATGAACATACGAGCGCTTCTTATACACAAAATTACAATTATGAATGGTTGAATAATTCTAATTTTGCATATAATCAAGAGTCATACCAAGAGAGTTCTCCATCTGATTCTTTCTTTATGGGCTATTCATTTTCATATTCTACATTCAATCATGAACAATATATTTAATTGAATATGTTAGATGAAAGATTAAAAAGATTAGAAGCAAGTTATGAATGTTATGAGAATATACCTTCAACCACTTCATATCTGTCATCAAATATGTACACAGATCTATCATATGCCCCATCAAATTTCACTCATGATCTCGAGATGCAATTATTTGAACAAAATGAGAAAAATTACAATCATGAATCTGAGGAACGAAGACGTAGAATAGAGGAAGGTATACAAGGTTTGCCACAATCATCCTCTCAAACTGCAACTTGTATGGAAGATCTTCTCAAAGCGATTTCTCAAACTAAATTTTTTGGAGATCAACCATCTAATAGTTTAAATATATTTGACTCCAACGAGCAACCACTCCAGTCATCTTTTGAAGTAGATATGATTCAAAATAATTTTGTACATGATAAGTCTATAATTCAACATTGTGATCAACCTATTTTAGACCATTGTGAAAATAGTTATGAAAAAATTGGTGATAAAGAAAAAAGTTTGCATGGTGATTTGTCTCATGATGAGCTTGCTAGTGACACATTATCATTTGATTCTTTTGAAGGAAATTGTGAAGAAATTTATGAAAAAGAATTTTTATCCCTTCATAATAAATTGACTAATGATAAGTCCATTAGTATAACATTTTCTTTTAAGAATTTTGATAACAGGATTGAAGAAAATTTGCATGACAAGCCTATAATACTTGAAGATTGGAAGGAACTATAAAAGGAAGAGATTATGGTACCTAATAATTTAGAAAGACGATCTAAAATCGAGCTCATGATTCCGCAACATCAAAGTGAGTATGTTATTTCACAAGTTGATAAAATAAAAATACTTAGTTCTATGAAAGACGCTCGTGGGTCAAATATCGACGATAAAGATACGATTTCCAACTTCAAAATTTTATTATTGAAAAAAAAGAAATGATGAAATAAATTGAGAAAAATCAAAAATAAGATGGAGAGATTAAATGCAAAACTGACAAAAAGGTTAAGTTCATCCATATCAAAATATAAAAGGACACATTATGAGAGCGGAAAGCGATCAAGAGGTCGTAACCGGTTTGAATTTTCTAGTAAATGAATAATATGTATATCATAGTTTTCTTATTTATTTTACCACACTTGGTTTGTGTATGAGAGCATATATGAGTTTAGGTGTGGGGGAGTGGGTTAGGATATATATATATATATATATATATATATATATATATATATATATATATATATATTTGTGATTTTAGTTTTTTAGAGTTTTTATTTTATTTTTAGTTGATTTTTGGGTTTCTTTATTTTACACTTTGGGTAGATTTTAGGGTAACTAACTGAAAAAAAATTAAAAAAAATTGAAAAAAATAAAATAAATAAATAAATAAATTTAATAACAAATTTATGTATTTTCATCAATAGATCAAACTAATTACAGATAAATGAATAAATTTAGATTTGAAATTGGATAGGAGAGTAGATTGGACGATACACTTTGAATTTTATGAAAAAGATTAAAATCTAAAAAATAAATATTACTAACAGTAGTTTTGAGACAAGTATACATCTATTTTTCACTTCACAATAGTTTATTAGGTTAAGGATAAAGATGATAACGATTGAGTAACTTTTCTCTCTCTAAACAAAAAAAAGAAAGAAAAATGTGAGAATAAAATAATGGGGTGAGTCTGGTATTAAGGCAATAGTCTCGAGAGTAATAACATAATGGGGTGAACCTGGTATTAAGACAATAGGCTCAAAAGTAAAAAAAGAATATGATCCAAGTAATCGGTTACTTTGCGCCTAAGTAAGTATGAATATTCGCATGAAAAATAAAATATTCTAAAAAAAGAAAAAAGAAAAAGAAAAGAGTATGAACCGAGTTATCGGATACATTGTGCCTAAGTAAGCATGAATATTCGCATGAAAGGCGAAATATTCTTTAAAAAAATATTATGAGAGAGGAGATGAATCATGAGTTAGAGTTAGAGTTCAAGACCGAAATAAACTATTACACGTGCACGTAGTTATATAGGAGCCAATGAATAATCTGTTAGTGGGTATTGAAAGATATGATTTAAAATTTTGAATTAAATAATAAGTGTATTTGATATGACGCTTGATTTGAAAATTGATAATCTAAATGCTTTCTTGAGTTTGTATATTAGTGAGATTAATCGATGAAAATATCATAAATTTTTTTTCTTTCTTTTGTACAAAATTTTTATTTTTCTTGATTTTCGGTTATCTTTATTTTTCTTTTCTTTTGTTTCTTAATCTATTTTTCATCATGAATTTTGTGGGCATATTCACTGCAAACTCTCACGAGACACAACTCGTTCATTAGGCTAACCTAGGGGTTTAAAGGTTTATTGCACGTACTAAGTGCAATCGCGATTCCTGCGAAAGTGAGTTAGTATTTTTCTTTTTCTTTTTAGGATTAGGTTTTGCTCGAGAACTAGCAAAAGATAGGTGTGGGGGTGAGTCTCGGTCAAGTCTTATATTAGTTTTAGAAACTATACTTAATGGATAATATAGCACTATTCACCTATATCTTACAAGCGTCCGTACATATTCAGGACCGTACCTTGATCCATGGTACTGAATCATAACATGCCACAAATTACTACTATGTAGACCTCGTATTTGTAAGAATAGTACGAACATATCTCACGAGGATACTAATTAGGGAGGCTGTGACTTAGTACCACTGGGGCACCGCTACAATAAAACTCATCGGCTTCTTGATTGCAACTGACTCATCCTTATATGATATGTTTCTATTCATTAATTAGTTTCTCTCCATCTCCATATCAAAGATATACGATACATATGATTTATTTAGGCATCATGGCATATCAATGTTTTAAGCATGCACATATATGTTTATGAGAACCAAGAATCAAACACCATGTTATTAGTGGGCCATGTACTTATTCCTCATAATTATGTAACTCCTTATTCATACTATGTCATTATGTCTCATGTATTATGTCCACATGCATCTATTTTGGTTAACCATGTCCATATATGTGCATCATATATCATATCTTGTGTATGTATGATATATAGCATATCATATTTATATGTATCTCGCTGGTTATGCGTATATCAAGAATCATAAATAAACTATGTATCCCTTGTCAGTTGGTGCTCATGCTCGAGTGTTATCATACCCTAGCTCATTGTAAAGTGAAAACCAAACTTTTAACGGCAATATGTTAACTATAACTTATCCTGATTCTTAACTGCCTCACTGATATAGATATTGATAGGAACAACTGGAGGAGTCAGATCAATCCAATCATTAAATCAAGTTGACTGAGGAAATCTTACTATTTCTGGAGATCATGGGACCGCTGGCCGGCAACCCTTACTGCTGTATGGCAGTTCCATATTCCAATAGGTCAATGGTTTCTATTTAATATTTCCAATTAATCTCTATCATTTCTAACCTATTAAATCTCTAGCATTTATACAAAATCCTAATTTCACCATCGATTTCAATATTAAAAATTGTTCTCGAAACTCTAGCTTTAATATCGACAAATCAAAAAGTGACATGCATACAGATAATATGATTATATAATATTTATTATAATCTCACACTAGATTAGGAGTCTACACTATCATGTAGGAAAATTTGATGGTCTGGTCATGACCTGATCACTACCTAGCAGTCTGCTCATATTCAAATGAGTTTTAATTTTACATTAATCCAATTAATTATCATAACATCAAAATTTAGTATGTAGAAAAATATTGCATAAATTCCTAATTTTAATTTAATCCGAAAATAAATAGTTATGAATTTCTATAAATACCTTCATGCAATTTGATCCTTCATAAACCTATTAATCTACTATCCAATTCCATATTATGAGTCTATTTATTAAATTGAGGTTTTGACTAAAGTATGATAGTGACTTTCCATGGTTTGATTGCGGGTTGGCAATTTTGATTGTTGATGGCATCAAATTATTGTCAACCACCACGAATTTTTATATGTTCATCTAAACCTCAGTTAAACTCCTAAAACATTATCGGAACATAAAAATATTACAAGTATAGAATCCTAGAATTTTTCCTTGTATCCGATTTCATAATTTGATAAGTAGTATAATCCATTGTGAAACATCTTATCATTATCAAGATCTAACATATGGATTTACATAAGAACTAGAGCTAAGAACATATCTCAATTATTACTGGTAATATGATTTGAATTATTGATCCCCCCAAGCTATTCAAGTTTATATTTTTAAAAACCTTAATAAATTCAAAATATTTTAATCTTCAATATCATGTTTAATTCCATCAATATACAATATTCATCTAGTCAATCTAATGCCAAATATAATCCTAAAAGTTATTATATACATTCGTACAAAATTTCATAACTTGAAGTCATATTTGACCCACTATTTGGCGGGTTTGACTGTTAGATAGTGGTATTTTCATGGCCTTTGGCCACAAAATTTACACAACAAGTTTTTTTTATTATAAATCAACTTTTAGTATGATCAGACCATAAAAAACTAAACTATACAAAAAATTAATATAACTCCAAGAAACTGATTCATTATAATAATTTTTATATAATTTTCAAATAGTAACCCACTGATTTCATCAACTTATAGTACATGCCATTGCGATCAAATAAAAAATTAAGACTCTTCACATGAATGTGAGTTTGTAAAGAATAATTCGTCGCCATCGGTCAATAAAAGACCGCTGGATAGCGAAAATTAATATTACTTAGTAGTTATTTTATCTTCCACGTTCATGAAATTTTGATAGATAATCAAACATCACATGTATATCACAAATCTATGGTCTATATATGAAAATGACTTGTCATAGATGACCAAACTATCTTGACTAGAGAGGAGAAGAGTAAGAAAGAAGTGTTACTCATTAAAATCCTATATGCCCATGCAAGCTCCTACTCTTCACCCTTGTCTTTCTTCTTCTTAGCTCTAGTGTGGAGAAAGTGAGGTTTTTTGGACTAGAAAGAAAAAAATTGGTTTTTTTTTTTTGGTGGGGGGTTAAAAAGTTATTATAAACTATACTAATTTAACACCTAAGTATACTTATGCCACACGTTAGAGAAATTAATCTACATCACCTAGAGCCTTGTCACTCTTGATTTAGTGGAGACATATAGTACCTCATCAATGGAGGGTTGCATTAAGAACTTAGGGAGTGTGTGTGGGTGTTGATATAAGGATAAATTTATCATTGTACTAGGGTGACATCATATTAATATCACATAAATTTCTAAACATGCACACTATTGGTCTTATGATTACACTTTATTAAGTTACAATAATTTATAAGTTTGTTACTAAATTTTTTAGACAAAGTTGCCCTAATATTCAACCCCCAACTCTCTCTCTCTCTCTCTCGACCAACAGTTCTAAAGAGAGAGTACGAGTGCGAAGGTAGGAGGATGTGGAGGTTGGAGGGAGCAGAGGTTGGAGATAGGAGGGTGTAGGCGTGGACGCGAAGACACAGGAGGTGGAGCGGAGGCATAGAAATTGAATAGGATTTTTGAGTTGTGGGTTGAAAGAGCGGGAGACAGGATAATAAGAATCGATGTGCTTACTAAGAAAATTCCTCTCTTAAAAGAGAGTGTGGGTCCACTAGGTAAGGTGTGCTCACTAAAATGAGTGGTGTGCTCATTTAGAAATTTTTTGATATCTCCTCACAACTTCCTAAATTTCATTTAAGATTTTGGACTAATCAAAATGGAGGCATAATGGGATTAATTAAAAAAGACATGGAGAAAGGAGGAGGGAGAAATAGTGAGTAGGAAAAAAAAGGATAATAGCTAGATTTTCAGATCTATGGATTTTGGCATTCCTAAAATCTCAGAAAATATTGTTGATAAAGTGAAGCGAGATGATCATGGTGCAATATATGAAATGGATTTTGGATATACATTTTGTAGGATAAAAATTGGTAAATTTAAAATCGATAAATTGGAAACCAAGCAGTTTAGCTGGTTTTGAGATTTTCTCAGAAAATTATAAAAAGATTGCCATTGATCTAGAAAAATAGAAAACGGATAAATTTGAGTTGGAATTCCATTTTTACATCATATATTTCAAGATGGATTGATCAGATATCGAATTAATCATCGATAGAGTTAATTTAGAGTTATGGCCCAATCGATGTGCATGAACAGAGTTGGAAGTACATGAGAGAACCAATACAAACCACATTAAACAACGATTAAATACTTGAAAACCTTTAGGTTGACGTATCATTATAAGATGTATTGGTCCAATGAGTTAGCTGGTTAGGAATGTCACACTACCAATCTAAATAGTTCACACTAGTCAAATGCATGTATTGCCCTCAGACACACCATTTCTTATTGGTAGCAATAGATAATCCATAACTGGAATCTGGCAACAACATAGTCTTAGAAGTACAAGATTTAGAATTCAGTGTATAATGCTTCCTCCGGGCGCCTCCGAAAAAATCGAGACCATTCTTTGGAGAACGCCAACAGATATAAAGGTTCAATAGAGGCTCGACAATCACGGAGTGTCCTACTAACCTTCCAACTCCAACTCAAGTAAAAACAATTGATTAGATTAAGTCAGCTAACTCACCACCTATTTGATAAGTAGAATATATGGAAAGACAAGTATATTATCATAGTACAAGAAAAGAAAGTGTGTGTACGTATTTCATGTCTAGTGTCAAGTATAGTTTTGGTATCTATAATAACCCATAAGTTTTAAAAATAAATAAATGAATAAATAAATAGTTAAAATAATAAATTTAACTATTAATATTTTCTAACATTTCACTTCTATAACTTTCAAATCTTTCATATTCTCTAATTCTTAAATCTTTCACCTTCTCCATCATTCTCCAAATTAAATTTATCATTTTAATTTTTAAAATTAAATCTCTACTATCCTCTTTAATTTTTTAAACATTCATATTTCATAACACCTAAATCAAACACTCTATAAATTCAACAATTTCTTCTCAATTTTATACATACGTACTCAAATATTTTAAAACTCTCTTGCTCATCTCGCCAGAGCAACTCCCAGATTCAATGTCGCCGTCGGAGTCATCGTTATCGTTGGAGTCACCATTACCATCAGAGCCGTCGCTCTCATCGCCAGAGCTTCGATAGAGAGAAGCACTTCTTCCTCTTCTTTCCATATTTTTGGATTTTCACCTTTTGTCAAAAAGGTAAGAGATTATATTTATTTTTCTTATTGTGTTTAAATTATCTTAATAGATTCTAGATTAGTTCACCCACTATGCAATAATACTAATAAATTAAAAATAATATACACCATCTTATAAACTCAATATAAGATGGATCCAAATCTATTTCTTAATTTCAGACCCATTAATATTGATTAACTTTAAAATCAATTTCTAGTGCATTATAAATATTAGAAAAATTCCTAAAAATCTTCTAAATTCAATTAATCTATAATATTTAATATGCTCCAAACATTTTTATTGTACATTGCTTCGTTGTGATTGATAACTAAGTGATAGGAAAAATCAAGATGAGTTCATTTTTGAATTCACTAAACATGCTATTTTATATAACTGTTGTTTTAGTTATATTTTTTATTTTGTATAATATGATTTCTTATTTTATAAGAATTCATCAATTACTTATTTTTTTATTTAAAAAATTTACCATCTTTGTTATGCAATTATTATTAAATTTATTAAATCACATAGTATAATTAGATTTAGAATAAACGATATATACAATATTTGCAAAAGTTATAATCGTGAAAAAAAAAACTATTTGTGATATCTTTTTTTATTGGTGTCTAGACAAGTTGTCTTGTATGATAGTTATTTAATTAAGAATCACGCAGAAAACTTTCCGGCATTCATATTTATGTGGATGATTATCTCTATGATGTCTCAAATCAGTAAATATTTGATTTAGCCAATTATAATTATTTAAGTATAAGTCGAATGAACTTTTTGAACCATGTTATTAATAAACTAACAAATGAAATTGGAATATTTCCCATGATATGATTTATATACAAACTAAAAGAACAAGAATTGGGCCTAACATGATTATACTTAAATAATATTTGATTGGGAGATAGAAATATATTTTATTTCGGTTGTAACTTGTTAAGTTATATAACGGAATATTTCGCATACCATAAGCGTGTGATGATTTGCTGGATCATACCTGATTATTCATGTTTGCCTGACTGTAGGTCCGACTTAGTTTTGGACAATGCATGTGACTATTTACTTGGTTTGTACAAGAGACAATCAAAATAATGATATGTCATCAATTAGTTTTTCCAATTACATTTTATTTTAGACAACGGTACACTTATTATAAAATTGACTACATTAGATGGTATTAGATTTAACATATAATAGTTAATTTTATTATTACATATTAATATAATATTTTCGTTTTATATTTTTTTTAACTATTTCTACATATGTTGTTTTGGTCACAATTTGATGACCTGGATGTGTATGCACAGACTTATCGATGGACGCACCGAAACTGATATAGAATCTGGTGCATTTTGAAGAGGTGGTTGAAGATCACTAGAAAACTATAATATTTTGTTTCCTCTTATTTAGTTTTACTATATTTTGTTATTTTTCAACTGCACTCAAACTTCGTTCCAATCAATAAAAAGTCAAAATTTTGTTAAATTTTTCTACTATTATTACAAATGCATTGATATTCTATATGAAGTTTTAGTATATTCAAACCGAATATGTTACTGCTACCTGCTAGATATGCTCTGTACCGTATATCGGTAGCGGGGCATGATAGTATCTCATTATCATAAATAACATCTGCAGCAAACAAGCAACTCATATAGGAAATCATATTGTGTCAAGTATGAAAGTCATGCAAGCACTTATCAACGGGCACATGTATTTGGTTATATTAGCATTAGTCATTGGTCATGTATTTTTTGCCACAAATCAAGTCTGGATCCACGCTCAAGCAATTTATAAAGCTAGATGGATAGACAAGATGATATCATTTTCCTATATTATATAAGTGCATATGCATAACCAATACCCAGCCACCACTGGCATAGTACTGAGTTATATCATACTGCTTTATGCTACTAGATACCACACCTATTCTATAAAGTAGTAACAAATGCACCATAATAGGGGTGCAAATTAAAATATACAGTGGCCCAGTACCACTCATGCTGCTAAAATAAAAGACTATGCCATTAATTATGGCAAGTTTTTCTTAAATGATACAGTTCTTATTTATTATTTAGTTTTCCTAACCCCGTTCCAATTGATACATGATAACACGAGTAATTTGGGATATCCAGGCATGTTCATATTAATTCATATACATGTTATTTTAAGAAATTATGAATCAAGTAACAAGTCACGTCAACATGATATACACGAATATCTTACCAATCAAATCACTAGGATACTCATACATAATGCAATCAAATGTTTCATGTCTAGATCATCACGTGTCAAGTACAAGTCAAATATCATGTCACTTATGCATGTGTCACGTATCTGGTATCACTATCACGTGTTATGTTCAAGTTACATGTCTCATACATAATGATGCCAAATATCATATACAAGTATTGTTGATTTTGTTAGCAATTCATGCCAAGTTATAGCTATGTAGTATACTGGGACTTGTAATACCAAGGATAGATTTTAGGAATTGTGACTGTTAGTTTTAAATTACATGATTTTTCTTGATTTGGTTTATTTAGTTAATATCTTACAGTTGATATCAGGTTTTTATTATCTCAAAGGATTCTTTATATAAGCTAATATCCCGGCCCCAAGTTTCTTGCTCATCGAGGACCAACCAATTTTTGACTAGCAGTTCCTACCATAAATGTTATTCCCACGTTGTTTCGACGCTGTTGCATACTGTTTTGATGAAGTTTTCATGCTATTTCGATGTTGTTTTGATGTTGTTTCCATGTTGTCTCGATGTTGTTTCGACGCTTTTTTAACATTGTTTCGACGATGTTTTCATGTTGTTTCCATGTTATTTCCATATTGTTTCGATGCTGTTTTCATGCTCTTCAAAGCTATTTTCATACTGTTTTGATGTTGTTTTGACATTGTTTTCACACTGTAGAGAAAAAAAGGAAAAGAAAATGATAAATTGAATTTTTTTTAGTCCGAAAAATTCGATATATACAGAAAATACTCTGAAAAATACAAATGATAATAGAAGAGAGTGAAATGATCATGGTACAATTTGCAGAATAATTTTTAAAAGCATGATTTGTAAGATAGATATTTACAAAATAAAACCTATAAATCAGAAATTGGGTATTTTGTCGGTTTCTAATTCGTAGATGTATTAGGTGTTATAGGTCATCGGATGTCATGAGTAATCATAGTTAATTTCAAGTCTTACTACTGCACAATAATGTTCTTGTGCAAGCGTATCAACTCTGCGTACAAAACAAGCGAAATTCTAGTTCACGTTACAACTTATATCATACCCTTATCCGATCCATATAAATTTTCTGATATAGATACTGTTATTCTATTTTAATGGTACCAATTAAGTCCCGTTTTCCAGAAACTAAATATTTTGCTTGTTTTGGAGCTTTCTCAGGATATTTCAAAAAAAATTTGAAAAATCACAAATATTAGAAAAAGAACAACCCAAAAGCATAAGTTATTTGGAGTTATAAAATTCAAATTATGTCAATCCAAAGTCCAGCAAATTATCAATTAGGGCTCTGTATTTGTAGAGTTTTGAAATTTCTTAGAGAATTACTATCAATTTAAAAAAAATGATGACTCCAAAATCGGAATCTCATTTTAGATTATAAATTTCAGGATAAAATGGTCAGATGTCAGACTAGGTGTCAATAAGGCCGAATTAGAATTTATGGCCGACTGATACATAGGAATGATATAGAAGTATGTGATAGAACATACACTATATCAAACGATATCAATATCCGAAGGCCTTACAAAGTGATGTATCAAGTATGGAGTGTACTGGTTCAAAGAACTGACTATTTAGGAGGGTTACATTTATCTAAAAAGATAAATTAAGAGCAATAGGGTTCTAAATAAAAAATATGACAACAAAACTAATCATTGAAACGGAGTTTTCATAGGGTTCTAGATAACATAGAAATAGTTAAAGGAAATTTTCAGAAAAAATATAATAGTTTCTTAGAATTTCTTATATTTTGGCCATAAAACAAACTTAGCACTTCTATGCAACAAACAATAGTTTGTATATGATTGTTAATGGAAATCTATATTGCTTGCAAGAAGAATTAGATATTATATGATCCAAAATCCAAATCTAAATTCCACATATTTTTGGATTTGAATTTCCAAGTATATCCTAGATTTCTTATTGGGTGTGGATAGCAAGTGAACATTTCAAATTTTTAGTGGATTTCCGGGAACTTCCAAAGGGGCACAAGTTTTTTCCTAGTGAGCCCAGTTAAAATTTAGCATAAATATCAACTTTGCCCTCAAAAAATTTTTTCCATCTTGCCCTTCTTCCCTCTCCATCTTCCTCCAGCCCTCTCGCGTGGTTTTTTTTTTTTTTTTTTTAGCCCGTTCGGACTGACAGTCCGAACAGATCTGGTCTGTTCGGACTGTAAGTTCGAACAGATCTGGTCTGTTCGGACTGTAAGTCCGAATAGACCAGATCTGTTCGGACTGTTAGTCCGAACGGCGCCCCCCCGTTCGGACTTACAGTCCGGACATGGGCTTGACCCGATCTGATATCTCCACCACTGCCTCACTCACTCTATTAATATAATAAAATGATATATTATTATTTTACCCAATTTAACGTGACTTTTAGGACTTATATTAATAACTAATTATACATTATTATCGAAATATAGGGAAGGAAGCAAAAAAATACAATGATACACCGATACACTGATATACCGACACAATGATACACTGATACAATAATTCACCGATACAATGATACACAATGATACACCGATATAATGATACTCTACATACACAAATACAATGATACTCCTGATACACTGATACAATGAAACAACGATACAATAACTAATACAATGAAATAGTGAAGATTATAAACAAGGTCCCCAACGTATAAAACAAACAAGATCTTATACAAATTAAAGAAATAAGATCAAATACAAACGTAGTGTATATATTAATCGAACAAAAAGCGACCAGTAAGGTTCATTACAAACAAAAACCATATATTCTACAAATTCTTCAAAATGTTTGCAAAAAATAATTACACCGGCCACTTGAAGTTCCTAACATCATCCATATCAATACACAACTAATATAATCTAATTACTGTCTCCTTGTCTTTCTCGGGGGTTGACGTCTGCTTCTGGTTCGAGACATAATTGCCAAATCGGGTGCATTAGGAGTGGATTGATCTTGTCTTTGTTTCTCTGCTTGCTCTTCTGGTGGTTCTTCTGGCTGAGTGCAACTAGTTAGCACGGTTTTAATCTTCGCAAGTGCACTAAATAACATTCCAGATCGCTTCTTGAATGCCTTATCCCCTTGCGCAAGTAATTGATCGATTATTACTTCTATGCGTGTATATATCTGTAATATTAATGAAGGTAAAAAAATAAGCATCAGATAAACTGGGTACTATATCTCTACGGCCACTTCGATTTCTCTCTCTCGTATCGAGCGTTGGATTTGTGGTCGAGATGCTGCTTTCTTCCTCCTTAACGAGGCAGTTGGTCGAACGCGAGAAGATTTTGCCGGATCTATATATGCAATACAAAGATATTTCATTCATAGATGTTTTTTATCAAAACAATAAATTTTCTATGTGTAAATAAGTAGTAACAAAGTATAATTTGCTACAAATATCATATTTTATCTATTTATTTTTTAGCTACAAGATAGTGTAATATTAAAATTTAAAGACACTGAAACCGTTCTTTGTTACTTAATCAACCATTAGGACAATACCATTAAACTTCTAAATTAATTAATAAATTTTAATATTAACATTTATAATTAGAAAAATAACTAAATTTTTGCATATTTTACAACTACGATTACAATATTATATTTTCTTCATAATTATAATCTAAATATTAAAAATCAAAATTAACAAAAAAATGTACTCGTTTAGAATTTTCCGATTTTGAAATATTATCAAACCAAACAAGAAATTCTCAGTTTTCAGGGCAGTCACAGAGCAAATAAGAATAAATTAAATAAAACAAAATTAAAATTAAATTAAAGGACACTTACAGTGGAGCCGAGAAATCTGAGATCAAGAGAGAGGAAGATCCGATCGAGAGACCCGAGCGAAATAGATTTGGAATGCGAGCGAGCGAGAGAGGATGAGGCAGCGGAGGGTGGGGGGTGTGGCTCAGGAGAGAAAATGAGGCAGCGGAGGCTTCGACGGCGGGTTTGGAAGGAGCCTTCGGCGGCGACGGGGTGTGGCTCGGCGGCGGGTTTCGAACGAGGCTAAGGCGGCGGCGGGGTGTGGTCGACGGCGGAGGATTCGGCGGCGGCGGCAGGTTTGGAAGGAGGCTAAGGCGTCGGGGGGTGTGGCTCGACGGCGGAGCCTTCGACGACGGCGGCGGCGGGTTTGGAAGGAGAAGAGAGGAGAGATTGGGTTTTGGAGTTGGAGATGAAGTGAGGAGAGAAGAGTGAGATGAGGGAATAAAGCTGAAGGGTATTTTGGGAATTAAATTGTGCTCACTAAGCAATTCTCTCCTTTTCTGAAATGAAACTGGACTCAGTAGGAAATCTGGGCTCACTGGGAAAAAACTTGTGGCCCTTTAGAAGTTCCCGGATTTCCAAGTGGATGTAGGAGCTGATCCAAATCCAATTCAAATCCGACTTATTATGACCCCTACTTACAAGTTTATATGAGTCACGCAACAAAATAGTTAACATAGATTGCATTTTACTTTAACTAGTTCAGGAAAAAAAAAACCCTCCCTAGAATATTTAAATATTGCTGCTCAAGCATACTCATGCTTCTTGAACGAGAGTTACTAAATGCGCCCTATGTTTTTCTTAGTGAGGTCCAAAAGTTAGGAGGGAGAATTATATTTTCTCTAATTTTTTGAGCTCACTAAGAAAAACATGGAGAGCATCTAATAACTATCTTCTTCAACCAGTCTTCAACCAGTCTTGCTGCAATTCAAGCCACATTAGAAAATCCACAACATAAGACTATATATATATATATATATATATATATATATATATATATATATATATATATATATATATATATATATATATATATATATATATATATATATATATATAATGGAAATGAACTAACAGATGATGCAACTTATCTGAGTTACTTAAACTACAATTTATTTTTACTATCTCGAATAGTTTTTTTAAAAGATTTCTTATGAATAATAATCTTGATCCCTTAGAGTTCACTTATATCTAATTTCTTGGGTTTTAATTTTGATTTAGCCATCCATTAAATTTGATACAAAATTAACGGTTTTCAATAAATAAAATATTTTGTATTCACTTAATAAAAGGATAAATGAACTCCAAAATTTATGAAATTTATATGAAATAAGTTAAGATGTAGAGATACTAATTCTAGAAAAAAATTTGAAGAAAACTCATTGAATCATTATATTTTTCTCGCTAACTCACGTAAGTTTTCTTGAGCTAACGGCTCACACACACATATATACACACGCACACACGCACGCACAAACATATATAAAAGAAACTTTTTATGGTATGAAAAAGAATACTATATGCAATTTCAAAACTTCTTTATTCAGTTATATTGATGAACAAACCGAGATCTCTTTCTTCATTAACAAGATTAAAAGCATGATTTCTTCTTTCGCCTCTATCATGAGGTACGCTGGGGAGTCTCAACTTTGAAGGAATCAATGACAGTGTGAAGTTTATCTTTCATCTTCTCCCACCGTCTTTCATTTGCTCCTGTGGTCAAAGTGTAGAATTTGCCTGCGAGAATCATCACCAAAACCAGTAATTTAGTTGGTATATATACATTCACACACACACACACTGAGTGTTTATAGACACGCATACATATGCATATTTTTATCCCAGTAATGGACATTGTTTCTTGACAATACAAATATAGAAATATTTTTAAAATATTCACTTAAAATATTTTAAATTTTTATCACCAGAACAACAACAACTAAGCCTTTTATCCTGAGTACTTTTCGTATCGTCAGAAAAGTACGCAGTCCTAAAAAAGTATTCTAAATATAAAATTTCTTGATTACAACAAAGTTTACTACTAAGTTTTCAATCATATTGTCACAGTCAAAATGGTTCCCATCCAAATATGTGAAAATCAGAGCAGGGTCGTCTTTCTGTTTTTCTTTTCCTCGACATCACAAGGATGAGATCCATCAAGCAACAAAAAAAAAAAAAAAAAAAGTCTTAATCATACAGTTTAACTGCAAAGTGTGAAATTATCAACTCCATTTTTTTTGAAAAAAACCTAATAAGATGTAATACCTATTGGGATGCAGAAGCTTCTAATAAACACGCAACAAATAGATACAGCAAACACATCAACAAAGCCGCTTATTCCAATCTTAGCAGCTGGCTACATAAATTATGGTTTACTGCCTCCACAGATAAAACTCGGCTCCTATTTAACCCACTTATTTGCCTACGTTGCACATGTCACAACCATCTCATCCGATTCTCCTCTATTTTATCTAAAACATCAAAGCTGCCAACTCGTTACAGCAGAAATATTTTATCCTCAATGAAAGCATTAAGTATTCAGACATGTTTCTCAAATATGGTTCCCATAACAAGATTCTCAAATATGATACTTGATGAATTAATAGTACAATCAGAAGTTCGTAGGACATTTACTACACAGTAGCCAGGATAATTTTCCTGGAACTAATTTACAAGAACATTGATAGAAGTAAACATGAAATCAAAACTATAATCTTTGAATGAGCTCACATGTTTCTCAAGATTTGCAATTAGTGGTTGCATGTTTTTGACTTTGTAGTCCTCCATACAATTCTTTTTTTTTTTTTTTTTCCTTTTTCTTTTGACTCATATGGGTCTTAAATATTCTTCAATTCGTGCCATGTGATCACTTCTCATCAAGATCCTCTCTTGAGCTTCTCTCTACAAGAAGTTCATGATGTGCTTTGATTATGAGTGAAAAATACACTATTTCATATATAATTCATACACTCTTAATTGCATTTTGCAGTCAAATGATGTGATATTGATGATATTCTATATGTATGAGTTACATTTCTCCACTTGAGTATTTGTTCTAAATAGTGTTTTGATGTGTTTTTGTAGGTTTTGAAGCCAAGACGCGAAGACAGGGATCATGCATGGGCACTTGGAGACATGCATAGACAGATGACTATCGCAGCTATCTGAGTACTTTCGACAACCCTCTAATATTTGAAGATTGAACAATATCAGAGAGCCGCTGTCGACAGCACAAGCACAGATATGTGGATACGCTTTAAATCTGATAGGAAAAAAGTTTCCTTGTATCCAAAACACTAGAGTTAGATAACTTAGCCTTTGGGGGCTATAAATACCCCCTAAACCAAATAGAGAGAATTAGATTTTAATTTTTCTCTATAGTTTTTCTGAGAGAGGTTAAAAAGATTGTTACATTTTTGTGTTTTTCGTATGTTCGACGATAAAGGATTTGTATCTCTTTATTTGATGACTATGATGACAATGAGTAACTAAATTATTTTTGACATTGGATGAGAGGACGAACTCTTGGTCTTGGATCTGGTGTGGTTTTCTAAACTTGCTTCTTTGATTTTATTATTTATATAATCTTATTTATAGTTTCCCTATCTTTTTTTGTATGGTGATATATGAACTTGAGTCTTTGATGATCTATTTCTTGGCGGTATGATTATTATTTGGTTTTTGATATATCATACACGAATTAGGCAATGACATATACTTTGATTTTGAATAGTTATTTTTGTCCTCCATAGATCATACTTAGATCTAATTTTAAGCTTCATATAGAATTTAATTGTGGGAATAAACTTGTAACAAGATTATTATTTAAAGTTGAGTGCTTTAAAAGAACTATATTCTGGTTGGATAAGACTAGGTGTTCTATTCAATAGAGATAAAATAAATAGTAAATCATTTGGTGACAAGATCTTGGGGGAGCTGCCTCACCGAACCGATACTTCTCTTTGTTATTTCCAAACCATTCAAATATCTCTTACTTAAATCAAAACTTCCACCTTTTTTTTTTAACCGAAACTTTGTAGTCTAAGTGTCTTAGTTTTAGATTCAAAATAGTCGAGTGAACAATTTTGGATTAACTTCCGAATATTACTTGGGAGTGCACTAATCAGGTTACATTACCTTTCCTACCGATTCTGTAAGAATTAGTTGAAATTAGCAACATAATTACCTGATGTTCCTGGGAAATCCAAAATGGTACCAATAATTTGCCCACGTGATTTGACCCGATAGTGTGAGGTGAAGGTTATAGGGCTAGTTAACTGAGGTTGATTCTACTCTTGTATCATCACTTAGTGGTGGGTCTTCAAGTGAAACTTCTTGTAAATTGTTTGAACCTTTCCTGCCCCAGTCTCCTCTTGTATCCAGTTTATGAGTGTGTATTAGGAACTATGATATTGTGCGAAAACAAGTTTTCCTCAGTAAAGGGGACAAAGCCTGGTCAATTAGAGAGGAAGAAAAAAGTACCTAGCACTAATATTCGCCATATTGACATTATCTAGTGGCAGACCTCCAACCAGCAAGCACCACCTTTGCTATATATATGTTGATTCTAATAATGTCTAGGAAGACTATATTAGCACTTAAGGGAGACAACGCAGTCTCCTATGACACTATTGCCATTGATCTTCATCTCATTAGCTGTAGAGATGGTAATGGATGCATGTATGGGTCAATTTTTGACTTGCCAAAATTTTGAATTAAAAATGTAGATTTCATTTTTTTAATTTAAAATTTTGTATAGAGAGAGTCAAAAATTGGCCAGTCTACACGTCCATTACTATCCCTAATTAGTTGTAAATAGCAAACCAAGTAACTATGGTAGAGCTTGAATCATAGCATATTATAATTGTCCAAGCTAGTTGCCAATCATGTTCAACAATTCTAGTACATGCCTAATATCTAGAAGTACCTATGGTATAAGAATCACTATTACAATATGATGTGTTATTCGATTCAACACTCCCAGATGATAATATTTTGGTCCATAGTTTTCCAACGGTAAATGACTATGAAGGACAATAAACTATAGATGTGCATGTCAGTAAGAAGGTTTACCCATGGAGTACTTAAAAAAATTAATTAAAATTAAATAAAATGTCATCTTCATACCATTTCCGATGCAAATTGTGCCAAGAGCATGTCTAGTGAAGTTTGGAGCCTGAGCAATAAACTCAAAAGAGTAATAAGCTCTCCCATCAACATCATGCTGTTTAAACAATATAACAAGGAATAAGTTGGCAACAACAAAATTTTAAACCAAAATCACTAAGACAAAATGATACCATAAACTGAATCGTATGTGTATTTATTAGTGTAAACACATTGCAGGTCAAGTGCATATCATGATATGCAATAAGAACCATAGTCATTAAGGATTTTCCATCTAACTAGTACCTAAGAAGCACGGATACACTATTAGGAATGTCTTATCCATGTCGGACATGTGTCTGACATAGACACACCACACACATGCCAAAAATCATGTCAGAAGACATGCCACATGGTGTATCTAATAAAATAATGAAAAAATATTGTGTTATTACCGTATCCAAACTTCTTATAGGTTAATCTGATAAAAGAGTTAAACGGTCTACAAAAATTGAAAATATATATTATGAAATTGAAAACATCTATCTGTACCTAGTTAGTTTTATGAAATTATATTTGAATGGTTTTTGTGGACACGAGCCTTCATTGGTTTCTATGTTTGAATAAATGAATTTTTGTATTTATATTCTACTCTAATTTATGACCGTTATCATCATCATCTTTTTTTCCATCTCTTTTCCTGTACAGGGTGAGAGAGAGATGTTTGTTAGATGACGAGACTTGTTCTTTGTCAAGGAATGAAGAGACGTGATAGATGCATTACCAGTACTTTCATTTTGGATAATTTAGTAAAATTATTATGTTAATAACAGAAAAATATATACTTATGTTTATACTTTTTCCGTGTCCTTGCCGTATCTGCATTCTCATTTTTCACAAAAAACATACCCTGTGTCATATCCGATCCGTGTCCGAATCTGTATCCGTGTCTGTATTTCCTAGACTGACACCATATTGCCAATTGTTTTAACTCATATATCCCTAATTACAACAAAGAGACACCCTCATTAATGTTCATCTGGAGCACACTAAAAGCAAATAAGAATATGCACATGCTTTGCAATTTTCTTAAAACTAGTTGTGACATAACTAACTAAACCCGAAACTAAATCAGTTGATGTCAATTCTTTTTATGACCAATATGGCAACTGTCCTGTAAGAAAATATTTTTTTGTGACATTGCTATGTATTTAGACTAGCTTAAAAGAAGATTTTCTAGCAAGAACGGGCAGTCTTTCTTTTCATCCTATCTGTAATCTGTGTGGAGTACTTCAAAAGACGTGCACCCATGCTAGTATCGATATATCAGTAGATCTGGGCCAACTATGTGAAATATGCATCAAGATAGAATGTCTTCCAACTGTATGTTTATTTGTGCTAGACCCAGAAGAAATCTGAACTGCATTTCATTAACTCGTTTTTTTAGAAAAAAAACTTTTAAGTGGATAAAGAAATCCAGGATGACTGTGAGGCATAGACAAGGGCGAATACAATGTAGCAATACGTGTGAATTGTGGGGTTCTCCCTGACTTCTGACTTGGATTTTGTTTATTTGGAAAACCCTCTTAGTTGAATAAAATCAAATCCTCTAAAAGTGATGAATTATAAGGGGAAAAAAAATTCAACCATATCTTCTTTCTGATGGTTGGATTTTTCGGGTACTCTATATTAGATCTAAGGATGCATCACACCAAGCCAATGCTGTTGTGCCCAATCTGAAGCTAAAATGATGCTTTATGCTTATCCTGCCTCGAATATGGCATAAATCCAAGGATTAAAGTACTAAAAAACTCCGATCTTTGTAATAGATACAGAATTTTACAAATAAAAATTGGTTCAGATCTTCTAGATTAAAATGACACAAAGCAATTTATGAGTCATTATTTCTTCTTGTACCAATATCATGTTTGATTCACAAATTCATCTTTGGCTTGTAAACTCCAACTTAATATTCTCATGCCTAAGTTCTAGGAAGATTCCAAGGAGATGGTGTTTTGGAGGAAAATAAAAGATACAAGATATAGAGTCATAGACATTCATGGTTATTATACCTTATTCCCCTAGAGTAAAGGGAGATAAAAAAAAATTTCCACACATTTGATTAAGTATACAGATATTACCCTTTCTCTAATTATCATTTGATCACTGAAACCTATTATTAACATATATTTGATGGAAATAGGTAGTGCACAAGTAATTGTTCCAACTAAGTAAATACAAGATCCATAATAAGTAGGATGTGGATCTTAGACTTCTGGAGCAAGAAGATATCACTACCAGCTTAGGCTTACTTTGAGATGAAGTGACACAATAAAGACTGGAATACTAAAAAATTAACATTAGATAAATGTTTTCTAACCTCTGATGCCTCAACTAACTTTGTTTTCTGAGACGGAGGAGCCAACACTCTCCTTATCAAAGCTTCAGCAACCTAAATAGGTAAATAATATCAGGTTAGTTAACATAAACCTTAAAGTTAAAGGGTTCAGGGTAAAAACTGAAGGCTCATATGAGGAGTTACACCATACCTCCTGTGGAGATCCAAGGTCTCGAATGTCTTGTTTGTTAGTCTCAATCATGTTAACACTAACGCTTTCTAAGGGCTCAATAACATCTTTGAATACTTTATCTTGTCCTTGGATGACAACTTCCTGGGATGATCATTCGATATCTATAAGAGGTTTTAACTGTTAACTGGCACCCCTCTTTTGCAAAGCTCATGAATGTGAACTCATAAGTTTGAGAGGTTTAAGCTTGGATAGGATTAAGTCCGGTAAAGAAAACTAGATTTGCAATACATGCCTGCCAACCAAACGGGTAGAGGAATGAATATCCATCCTTCTTGTCTAAGACAGCTTGGAATCCTTTCTTAGACTCTACTGCAACTGATGCATACCAAGAGGGTTCTTTAGGAAATAATCAACATTATGGTAGCCAACTCACTGTACCATTAGCGGCAGACCTCACTTCTGCTTTAGGTAAATATAAGAGAAGGGATTATACAATAGTGTAGAAATACTCACATGCTTTAGAACTGACTGGAGACAGAGATACACAAGTGGCAAGTGTCCCTAATAGAACAACTTGGCGCCTCCCAGTACTTTCTGCAAAACAAACGATTCAACAAACAAACTCACTGGAAATGATTCCAGTCCCATATTTACTTCCAAAAATTTAAAAAAAAAAAAAAAGAGAGAAAAAAAATTAGTGGAAATACAATACTGTAGCAAGACACTGCAAATTAGAGAACACATGAACAGGGTTATTTTCCAGTAGACATTTCTATGGTTTTAAGCACTGAATCCAAAGAGAAACCAGAATTACAGTCATCCCCACTTTCTCAATGAGAAATTATCTCAGAAGGAAAGAGAGATTGCCGACAGATACAAAGAGATGAATCGCAGTTTGATGCAAGGAAGAATACAGATAAAAGGATGCACACTAAATTGGGAGTGCTTTAAAGCTTCCTAGTTAATTAAGTATAATAAACCATAAGCCTTACTTTTTTTGTGTAGATTCCACTCTTGGCCTATAAGTACGAAGGACAAACATCACTATTATGTGCACACATGACTACTTACAAATATAAGTAATTTGATCTAGTTGTTGCATGACTTCTTTAGGTTAAACAGCTACAAACACTGTAGTCCTTCAGGAATTGTTCATTTCATTGCTGCATGACTGCTACGGGTTAAACAGCCAAAAAAAAATAAAAATGAAGCTCTTTGTCAATTGTTTTAAAACCTTCAATAACTTGTGCTCCCAGACTATGAAACACGGGACATAAATATGAGACAATATGGATCGGAGACATGACAAACTCTAAAAAAGTAGGACAAGAGGATATAGCGACATAAATATGCACATATTTATGCATATGATATATATATATATATATATATATATATATATATATATATATATATATATATATATATATATATATATATATATATATATCATGCACATCAAAACTCGTAATCGTTAAAACACGTTTTCTTTGAAGTAGAAAGAAAAGAAAAAAAATCTTAATGATTTGAATATAGATTCTAACTAAATAATTATATTAAAAACAAGAATTTGAATTCAATCCAAAAGAACAATACCTTAAATAAAAATTCAAAGGCTCTATTTTAACAATATATTTGTGATTTATTAGCTTTATATCCCTTTTATGTCGAAAGAATTTTCTGTTGTTTTAGACAATATACGACTTCGTAGTGCTCAACAAACGATCTTTCATATTTTTCGAAAGCAGACATAGCCCTTGCATACGATCTTTATGACTTTTGAAAATGGACACGGCTCCAACTATAAGTTTTTATGTTTTTAAAGTATGACATGGCTATGATGCGTTTGATATATGCCGGTAAGTGTCATGTAAGTATCAATGTTTGGTACGTGTTTGACACAAAAATGAAACTTACTTTGAATGTTTGTGCTTCATACCTCCTAGATTTTTGGAAAATTGTAGTTCTATGATATTTTGTCCTATCTTATGAATAGTATGTTGGCATTCTAGCTGACTGAGTTCTCAAATGTAAATTACTCTAACATGGATGACAAATCTTAACATTGATACTGATTTCGACCTAATGAAATTACAAGTAAATTTCATAAAATGTATGGCCATAGTTCAAATTCTAGGGCAATATTAAATTTTCTATTAGGTGAGTTGGAAGTGCAATGCATTGAATGCTTGTGCACCTTCCTTTTCCCTGATGAGTGGCTTCCCATGTAAAGTCACCTAGGCATCTGTTGTCATGGACAACATTATCTTTTCCTCTACTCGCACCCAACTTTTCACGTTCCCCTTTGATCATTGCATTGTATTCAAGGATTCGTTGACTTGATCACTGTTTCGTACCAAGAATTCACTAACCAATCAAAAAGTACAAAGTATATGACTGAAGGCTCTTTCTTACAACTCATAATAGCATTTAGAGTTAACAAAGTATATGACTGAAGGCTCTTTCTTACAACTCATAATAGCATTTAGAGTTACACCTAGAGGAGCTTGAGACCCCTCACTAATCCATTGTTTCTGTTGACAAGATCAGGAAAACATCATCAGTCGCATGTCTCGGAAGTTCAAGTCCATTCTCATTTAACCCTCTTATGCATTTTTCCATCATATCTTTCTCTCTTTGTTGCGTCAGTGATGCCACATATTCATGCATGTCTTCAACAAATACATCAATAGGAACTTCCTCCCCTAAGTATAGGAGAAGGACTGCATCTACAGATACTCCTACTAAGATTTTGTACTCTTGACCATAGATGATGACGGATCAAACTTGAGAATTCACTGTAAAAACTCCAATAACCTCCTTTTTTCGCTTCCCCTCTATTAAGTTCCATTAAAAATAACAATATGGTTCCTTAACATTAGGGATAGTATGGACGCGTTCACGGTCCAATTTTTAGCCCTCCCTATACAAATCTTGAATTAGAAAATTGAAATTTTTATTTTAATTCAAAATTTTGTATAGGGCTGGTTAAAATTTGGCCTGTGGATGCGTCCATAGACCTATCTTCATCTCCCTCAATCCTTTTAGCCTACTCTTATGATGTATAAAATGCATGTGAAAGCAATTCAAGAGCAACAACCAACAAGCAAGTTGGTTATGTCCGCACCTGAAGACCAAACCGGTAGAGCCTTATTTGGATGGCATGTGCGTTGGTTAGAATTGGGGTATTGGGGGTTCTGTCCCCCATATAATGTATTCATATTTTGGATCCTCTTGTGGACAACCATATGCTATGAGCAAAATCTATGATATATTTCTCTTCTCCAAGTTCTTTCCAATGTCACATCTTCCACATGATATTCTCCAACAGTGTCTCATAAGACTATCTTAAATCGAGGAAGTGGTAAAGTTCCAATCCATTGATGAAGAAGATTGAGAAGGATTTCTAGATCGTTGGACTTGTGATGTATTTGTATGTATTAAAGATATAACGCTAAAATAGCAAAAAAGAGCCCCATGAAATATCACATTGCTTTCAAAAAGCCCCATTATCAATTTTATATTATCTAAACCCTTATGAACTTTCACCTACTTTTCTCTAGACCTTCATCCATTAGACAACCCTTAATTTTTTGTCATACTTTTTATTTATTATCATATTGCTCTTAATTTATGTTTTTAGATGAAAAAAAGTTAAAAACAAGTTTTAAAAAAACACTATCACAACTTTACAAATTACAAATCATCCACTACTCAAAAGCACACAAACCTTTATAAAACCCAAAAACATAAAAAAAAAACAATAATCATTATATTTTACACTTCCACCCCCAATTCCCCCTCTAATCTATCACCGTCATTGCCACCATTGTTGCCATGGCGGATCTGTCTACCATGTCTCTCCTCTTTCAAGATCTTATTCTTGTACTAAAGGATTATGTTACACCATAGACGTTTTTTAGCACTTTTTCTTGAAATTAAAAAGACAACTTCTAATAAAAAATTAACGTCACTAAAGTAACTTCTCATTTTTCACAGCAAAATTCTCAAGACGGCTCAACATCAATATCGGTAGTAGTATAAATGTCACCAACGCCAGTAGCAGCGACAAGAGAAGAAGTTATACATAGGGTTAGAGTTTTGGCTTTGGCTTGGATAAATAGGAATCAAGGGAGCATTCTAATTAGAAAGGTGCCAGTTCCAACCAAAAGCAAACCCATAACATTGCTATCGCCACCACATACGGTAGTGTCGCTGTCACTGAGGTTCACTGAGAAGAGAAAAGGCAGTGAAGGAGTTTAGAGCTTTGGGATTGAGGCTGCATTAGGTTGGGGGAGCAGTGCAAGAGAGGAAGAGGTGGGCAACGTCGGGGTAGGCTTGTAGGGTGGAAGGTGTCAGAGATGGTGATGGGGAGGATTGGGGGCTGGAGAGCAGAGGACAATATCATTGTGAAAATTTTAGGATTTGTTTTAGGGGTTGGATGAAAAAAAAAAAAAGGCCTTATTTCTTCTTCAGATATATGAAGGGATATTTTTGACTTTTTAATTTGGACTTTAACATCATTTGGAGGTTTTAGTAAATTTTAAATTTCATGGTATTAGATAAAAGAAAATTAATTATGGGGATTTCTAGAAAAGAAAAAAAAACGTAATAGTTCATGATTTTGCTAGTTTAGCCAAGATATAATCAGCAAGGATATAAAAATTCTAAACTATAGCTTTATTTTTCGTGCACAAATTAGGGTTATAGTTGACTACTTCAGTTATGCATGATTTAGAATTGTGAATGACATAATAGACCAAAAAAATAGTTATCAGTGATATTTTACTATTGTGGTACAAGTTTCTTGTGCAATTCAAGACAACACAATAGTCATAACTCCCAATTCTTAAAGTGGTAAAGTCTTTTGTTATTGTCCTCAGTTCAAATCCTACTAATGCTGGGCACAAACAACAATAACATTGTAAAACAAACAAGACATCAAGTGAGAATTTTTTTTTCCCCAAAAAGATTATCCAAGCCTCTTAGAACACCAAATAATTTTCGCTTATTTGCACTTTACAGGTTCATTGCCTCAACACATAACATCCCGTCCACCACACACCGCCAGGGAAAATCTCTTTGGAGGACCTTGATTGAGGATGTTAATAATTGAACTTGGGATATCAACTACTTGCAATAACAGTGTCTCATCCCACCTATCCGCATCTGTAAGTAGTTTATTAATTGTGAATTAACCAAATCTTTTTTTGAAATTCTAACTTGCAACCCATAATCAATTACTCCGAATGAGTAATGCATTTTCTACACAAATAGAATCAATGTAAGAATCTTACATATATACTGATAAGTGAAGTCAACACTATACAGAGGAAATCAGTAAGTGGCTTGCTTGTCAGCCTCTATGTAGGATTCCTACAACTATTAAACCTACGCATGTTTTACGAATTTTTCTTCCTAAAGTGCATGTCAACGTGCTCCAGAATCTCCTAAGCTTCTTCAATTTTGTCCAACACAATAATATAAAACAAAATGCTTAGAAAATATTCCTGAATGTATCAAAATGGAAATAGTTGTGTACTTGCTCCAAAAAAATAACTAAATTTATGATCTACTCAGTGTAACTAAAATAAGGTTATCAGGTTCATTTTTGTTCCATTATCAAATTACTACCACGTGTAAAGCTGCCCGAACCACAACTCATATGACCACACTCTGAACATACAAACTGTATTACTGAGACCATCACTACTAAGAGATTTGTGAGCAAAGATGCTGGCAGCATAATTCTCACCAATCAGATTCTGCTTCGTCTCTCACAACCAATCAAAACTCTCCACCTGTCTATGCCACCACCACCACCACCAGCCCAACTTCACTTTTGATGAACCACTAATAGGGAAGGGAATGGACAGGTCCATTCATCAATTTTTGGCCCGTCCTATTTAAAATTTTGAATTAGAAAAAAAAAATTCCTTTTTTAATTCAAAATTTTGAATAGAATGAGTCAAAAATTGGCCCGTGGACGCGACCATTATTATTATTATCCGCTAACCAAGTCCCACCTCTCCTACCCCACCTTCATCCTCTAGCACCCCGGCGAAGCTCCCCTGTCACAGACCCAACCCCCTTAGCCTCCCAAACCCATATCAATAAAATTGTTCATAAAAGAGGTCCGTCCTTTCAGATGAGAATCCTTATGGTTCTCAACCATTTACAGAGTAGCAGTTGAGGGTTTCTGTTATGAGAGGGAGGAGGGGGGCTCTCTGTGGCGCTAGAAGGTTCTTCCGTCATTCTGTGCCGTTTTCTTTTTTTTATGTATTTTGTAAGGGCGTAGGCCCGGACTGCTGTGGTTAGAACTGTGAATGGGACCCCCTGCGTGGGTCTTTTGTTCCTTGTTTTTCTATTTTTCTTCTTCTTTTCCCTGTTTTTTTCTTTTTTATTTTTTAGTAGTTATGTATTGTAGTTCTGTTAACTATTTGCTAATGGAACGCGTAGGGCATTAGACCGCCGTTTTTGCTTCAAAAAAAAAAAAAAAAGAGGTCCGTCCTTCTCCGCTCTTTCACTTGGGAATTTCGTCAAATGCGTTGTGGGCTTGTTAATCCTAGTGCCGATGAACCGGGTACCATCCCATATTAAACTTTTTTTTTTCTTTTTCAAATTTTAGTTCTTGAACCACAATATTTTACAGGAACAAATAAATTAAGGACAAGAAATTGCATGCCTTGCTGAAGAGATGGCAAAGATTCTGCTGCTGCTGCTGCCGCCGCCGAGGCTGAGACTGCCGCCTTGACTCGGAATGTGGCTGCTGGCCTTCGGCATCCCTGCGGCAACGCGAGCTATGAACAAAGATTTTGAACAGAGAAGAAGAGAGATATACATTTGTGTTCTTGAGAAAGATTAGAAATAAAAACCTTGTGAGTTGAGGCATTGGAGAAGAGAGCCCTATGGAACAATGTTGCAGGGGAGCTATGGAGAGAAGTTGCCATTTTTATCAAGAAAGGATTTTGATAAAAAGTATATATTTTCGGCCTAAGCTTGATGAATGATGATGTGTTGTTGGAGCGTTGGAAGGGGAAAGATTGGCGTCTTATCCCTTTTCATGGCGCTGGATACTCGGTTCTAGAAAAAGAAATATCCCAAACTAGAAGAAAATTAAATTAATTCTCGACTTTTCTCTGTGGGCTCTGGGCTTCAGCCCAGTTCGCCTTAAACTTTTCTTCACAGGTAGGTGTGGCCTGTCTATTCAATAATTTGAATTAAAAATAAAAAATTCAACAAATTTTATTTTTTTTAATTTAAATTTTTTAATACGACAAACAATAATTTACATTTAGATCCGCTCATTCTCTTCTCTACTCACAGGAACCAAACTGTGACACCATAAAAATAGTTGTGTTCTGATAGATACATGATAAATTTAAACTCTACGAAATGAATTAAATAGTTAGAATATTGCTTTCATACGGAAACTAACTTTGTGTTACCTAAAGGAGATTACTAGATAACAAAAACAAATAATAATAATAAGAGATTGAATATGAAATTTGAAAAATTATAATAAGCTTTGGGATTTTGGTATTTTCTTTACAAATATGAGAGAGACATAGAGAAAAGAAAATTTTGCAAATATAAATACAAAAAATTATAAGTGGAGATTAAAATGGGTTGTAAGTGGAGATTTGTTATTGTTTGGTTACAGTTGCAAAATTTTATAACTGCAATTGCAATTACTTATGCAGTTTCAAAAATTATACTTACGGAAAAAATGTATATGGCGACTTACGGTTCTCATCTGCATACAATAATTGTATTGATGATAAATATGATACTTATCACAGCTCTGAAAAATAAGAAATGAAAATTTTAAATTTTCGTAACTTTAGTTTTTTTTTTTTTTTTTTTTAATTTTTGCTAGTCAACCTCACATACATATTTTTGATAATATTATCCAAATTGAAAGGTGGTGCCATTTGAGTAAGGTTCATTGGCTTTGTAACTTTAGTTACAATTCGGTGATAATACAAATTACATTAACTTTCTATTGTTTTGTTTTAGTTTACAATAATATAAATTGCAACCGAAACAGTCCGAAGTGAAAAAGTGAGGTGTAACCTAATTGCACGCAACAGAGTTTTCAAATCACGTGGGAAGGCCTTGAGAGGCAGGGCCACTGCAGCCCATATTCCCCAGTTCAAATTTGAAAGCCCGCACTAAACCGCACCGTTGAGATCTATCCACTCCTCCCCGCGCCCAAAGCTCCCCCTGTCTCGGGAGTTTCTAAAGGAGCACACCTTTTTTTCCTAGTGAGCCCACTATTTAATCGTTCGGACTTCCAAAATAACAATATATAAGTGGCTAACTGGAAAAAATGGTGTGCTCCTTTGGAAACTCCCCCCTTCTCTCTCTCTCTACAAATTTAAATTTCAAAACCCAAGAAAAGGAATCTAATTAAAAACCGCCTGAAGAGAGAGAAAGTGAGCAGCAGCAGCGGGAGCAGAAGCGCCCCTAAATATAAACCTAATCTTTCTTTTTTTTTTCTTTTCTTTTTTCCTCTTTCTCTTTCCTTTTTCCTCCGACAAGATCTCGCCTTTAAAAACCCCACCATCGCCGATCTTTTAGGGCTCCACTCCTCCACTTGAAAAAGACGGCTTTCTTTGATTTAGTTTTCGATTTCAAAAATGGAGGAGCGACCCGATATCGAAGATCTCGCCGACGCTCGATCGCCGTCCAAGGTGAGGACTTGTTTCGATGTTTGATTCTCCTTTGAAGGATTTTGTTTCTTGATCTTGTTAACTTGTTGGGTTTTGTTTGATTAGAGGGGTCCTGAGGAGGATTTGGACGTGCTACCGGAGCGCGGGAAAAGGGTTAAGATGAGGGATCTTGTTTCGGTTCTGCGATGTGGAGGTGGGTTTTATTTTTGTTCTAATTTTGCTGTTTTTGTCAAAAAGTTTGAATATTTTTTTTTCTTCTGATTTGTTAGCTTTGGATCTTGAATTTGTGTTGGTCATTTTTTGGGGTTTTGGGGTTTTGGCGTGAAAATATGAATCTTTTTAGACCCAACTTACTCAATTTACTCTAAAATTGCTTACATGAAAATGGCATTCAAATTTTTTTATTTCAGGTCACTAAATTTAAGGTTTACTCTTAATTTGCTTTGCTTGCAAACGGGCAACTGCTAGTTGTCATTCAAAATTTATGATATTCTTTCTTTGTTTTTTTTGGAGGCAAGATAGTAGGAAAAGTTCATTTTTTGCCCTCATAATTTCATCAATTTTTTTTTCTCTTTTTATTCCTAATCTCTTGAATAGGAGCAGCTTTTATAACTTCGATTACTAGCATTTGGGGGATCAAAGCATTTAGTTGTATTCATGACTGGGTGATTGTACTTGTGTTGGTTTGTAGGATCAGATGCCTGTTGATCTGGGGAATTTCCAAAGGAGCACACCTTTTTTCCTAGTGAGCCCACTTTTCCTAGCGAGCCCACCTTCTCTTTTCAAAAGAGAGGGTTTTTTTCTAGTGAGCTCACGTAAAATTCCAAAAACTATTATTTCCTATTTATTTTTTCTCAACATTACAGTAAGTTTCTTGTTAGACAGTCTGGATCTTTTGTGGTGGATCTGGACTTACAGTTCCAAATCCACCTTATCGGATCTGAGCTTTCTAGTATGGATCTGATAAGATGGATTCGGGATTGTAAGCCTGGATTCGAAAGTTCAGATCCATCATAGTGGATCCAAATTCATCTTCCCTATTTCGCTCCTCAACATCGTCTGCGATAGCTCCTTTATCGCACGGCCTGCACAAATGGCATTGCTCGAGATTAGGATCCACAATCTAAAGTAAAAACTAAAAATCCAAATCAAAATCAACAAAAAATTCTATTTTTCTCCAACAAAAAAAAGTCCCAAATTTATAAACTCTAGCGCAAACAATTCTATTGATGAGGACGGTAACGTTGTCGCTGGAGATGACCGACTGATCGGAAATGTGGATGAACTTCTCCTTGAGAGAGTTGATGCTGATTTTCTTGTCGACGATCGGGATGAGGAAGTGGATCCCTTCATCTAATGTTTTGTGGTATTTTGGGTCGAAGTCGTCGCAGCGGCCGATCCTGAAGTGGCGGAGGAGAGCAGGGACGGCGCGACGGAAGATTAATGGCGGTAGAAGAGATGAGAGAGAGAATATAGAAGTTGAAGATGAGAGTATTTTTGTCCTAAAATTTAAATAACAAAGTTGTAAATAAAAATAAATTTTTAAGTGGGCTCACCGGAAAAAAAAGGTGCGCTCCTTTGGAAATTCCCTTGATCTGTCGGTTAGTGATGCACAGTGTTACCAATATAAAAAATAATTCGATTTGAGAAAATTATGAAGCATTCTAGGAAATAGGTTCTGCAATAAACATTGGTGGGGGCTTAGGATGATAACTTGGTCGGTTCACTTGTCAATTAAATAATGAAATTATGAGTTCAGAATCTGGGTGACAAGTAGCCCTTTCCCTTAAAAAATATGAATTTAAGTAAAACTATGAAAATACTCTTTTAATATATTTGTAGATGTTCGGTGTTTCCTACTAGGGATTCAAAGTAGTCAAGTGCGTAGAAATGCCTGGTGAATACAAATATCATTTACGCATTAAACGAAAATAGAAGGACCATCTGCGGAAGTGATACTATGATCCTGTTGCTTCTAGTTCATTGCAACTTCATAGTTTAATTTCATTGCTTTGTTAGCTGAGAGGAGTTAGTATGTGTGCCTTATCCTTGGTAAGAATCTGGGGCTAGTTTCTCATCCGTTTGTAATTCTTATTGTGTTAATGACACAAGGTTTCGATTTCTGGCTATATTTTATTATTTTTTCCTAGTAATTGATTAAACTATTATTTTTTCTCTCTCCTAGGAATGAGAAAATGTTCAAGGTTAACAGAAGTCAATTTACATAGTCATCGGGGCAAAGAAGATGAGACTTCCCAAATCACAGACACAGCTGCATCTTGGCACTCGGATAAACCTGTGCGGTTATCATCTAGCAATAATTCTGCGGAACTAACTAATGGCATAAGTTTGAGTTTGGGCCTTGTTGATAGCACTGTGTCTTCTGAGAACTTGATCAGCAATGCTGCACATTCAATGCCTGACAAAGAGCCTGATACCCACAACATCATGACCTCCACATGTCCCACTCTGGATCTTAATGACAATCCCTTTCACCCTTATAAGAAGTTGGGACAGGTGAGGTCAGCAGATCCCTCAGAATGTGGTAGCACCACTGGTCCAGTGGAGGAGCGTGACCCATTGATAGTGTGGAAGGAGATGAAGCAAAATGGTTTCCTCTCATCTTCTCATGGTGGAGGTATACCTGTTCCCAAGCAGCGGGGACGGCAACCCAAACGAAGAAAAGAGGAAGAGCTCAAGAGAAAGAGTGACTTGACGAAAAGGGAACTGCCACCAAACAAGTATACTAAGGTTGCTGCTCCCACTGGGTTGCTTTCTGGACTAAATCCTGGGATCATTAAACATGTCAGAAATAGCAAGCAGGTCAATTCCATATTAGAAGCTATGCTGCAATCCGAGAAGACTGCTAACCCAATGCAGAATAGGCATATAGACCAACTTGGGCCTGGAAGTAAGGATGCCACTGCCCACAATTCAGCTGACAGTTGGTTCAGTTTATATTATTGGCCTTCTTTGCTCTCTGGTTTGGAGCATGGAGGCCAGATGTCTAGGTCTGATACCGCTGGCAGGTTCTTCCATGAAAGTTCTACTGTACCACGATTCAACAATGAATATGATGATGACTCGCTTACATTGAAACTGTCATCTGCCGTCACTATGGCATCGGAAAATGCTAGTAGTACATCCAACAATGATTTGTCTGCAAACCGTGATGCTATTGCATCTCTATCCCTGAAAGGTTGTCCTCTTTAATTAATTTAACTGCAAGTATATAAGACCATTCGGTACTTGAAATGCGTAGATATTGCAAAGGAGCTAATGGGAATGCTTTATGCCATGTGCAGGTGCTTCCGTAGCTTCTCAATGGTTGGACCTCCTACAACAGGACATTAAAGGAAGGCTTGCTGGTAAGCATGTACTCCTTGCAAAGCTTTAAAGTATCTTGCATGCATGATTTGTACGTATTATGTAAACAAATGCATGTCTTTGTTGATGCAGCACTGAGACGGAGCAAGAAAAGAGTAAGGAATGTTATTCAGACTGAACTACCTTACCTACTATCCAAAGAGATGTTGTCAGAACAGGAACAAGAGGGCTACTTTGTGCATTCATCTGAGAGTGGATGTTCCAAGAAGGCAATTTTGGATATGCACATGGCTAGATGGAAATCTATTTTCAGTCAAATGGACAAAGCACTATGTGAGGAGGGCAAACATCTTGTGAGTTTTGCTTTTCGATTTTACTGCTTAAGCTCGAAATTTATCCTTGACATGTATTTCAAACTTAAATCTAAGTGGCTAAAATCTAATTGATATGCCATGAGACAATATCGGTACTTCTGTTAATGCAGTCCCAAGTATAGAAAAGGTGGTGTCATGGACAATTTTGTTAATGCTTTCCTTTCCTATTTACTCAATAAATAAATGTCTGCAAATATATTGAAAATTCTAAATGATTATAGAATTGCATGTTGCTTGTAGTTATCTTTAATTTGTTTGATGCATTAGATTATGTTACGGTGGTATTATTTGTAGGCTTTAACAATTTGTTCTGACTTTTCCAAATAAAGAGGGAAGCCATTATATGACAAATGGACAAATAAAGTGAAAAGCCATCATGTAATGAATGGACTTCTGATGATTCTTCTTCTTTCTAGGAGAACTGGTTGAAACAAGTCCAAGAGATGCAGATGCACTGTGAAGCAGGACTGAAGTATTTTGGTACAAACCGCACTGCATTACTTGCAGAGGAATTAAGGTTTGTTGATTTTATGAGATTTTAATCTGCTGTTAAATTTCTCTAGTTAGGTGGTATTATCATTCATGTGTTTAAAGGCCCTAAAAATTCTTTATATCTGCCTGTTAACGTAAAACGGCACCTAAGATATGGGAGTTTGAGATAAATGGCATCAATTAGTTTTCCTGTTGATTTCGGTTGTAGGGTTCAAGAAGTTTTTGTTTTGTAATTGTGAACATGCTTCTCCAGTACCTTGTAAACTCTCTAATCATTTTGTTCTCAAAACTTTCAGTGGTCTGAAGAAAACAGAGGCTGTAGAGAGGGAAAATGCGGTCAGGGCAGCTGCGGCTTCCATATACTCTACAAGCAACTTCATTATGACAAAAGAAAATGTGCCGTGTTTCTAACTCAACCTCATTCTTTTTCCTCTTTTAATTATGACAAGCACCATAGTTTTTTTTTTTTTTTTTCTTTTGTACCAGCGCTTGAATTTTATCACTCCTCATCCTAGGAGTCGAGTTCTGTTTTCGTTTTCCTTTCTTGTTTGTTCTCCTTGTAGATTGTACACTCCTTGTAGATTGTACAATAAGAAAAATTATCTCCCCCCTCTCTTCTTTTGTTTTCACCATTGTACTACCATTAATGTGTCAGTAGTGTTGTGATTTATTACTTACTTTTCTAACATTTTAAGTTATTTGATCTGTAAGAAATTATAGGCCTTGTGTCTATTTGTAGTTGGCTTTCACTGTAACAAAACTTATGCTGAGGATCATATATACAAAATTGTTTTTTAGAGATGTATCTGTTGCTTTATGCAGTGAGGATATGATCCATTCCCTGAGTCTATCAGAAGCAGTCAATGTTTAAGATCAATAGCTTTTGCATCTTCAATGTAAAGCTTATTGCAACTAGAGGAAAGAATGGACATGCTTTTGCTGCTTATACAGTAAGGAATTCTGTGTTGTTTCTGATATTCCCATGTTCATAAATGTCCATTTTTCTACAAGAAATTTAAGTTCAGGAGCAGTTATCACAGTACATGGAAGTTGCATGTTTGGATGTTTAAATTTGATCTATATTCTTCTTTTTCTTGATGTAATGGTCTATTATCCTTAATAATATATCTTAGTTAATTGTTGTTGTTAGGATTTTTAATCTTATACATGTGGCAAAACATGCCAAAAACATGAAGCAAGTAATATGGTGATCGATAATAACATATTTGGCTAATACGATTAATTTGACAAAGTTACAACCTAAATCTCATGTGGAGTTAACTACAAAGTTGTAGGGTTCATAATGATTTTTGTAATGATACTAAATTCAGTTGAAACATAGGATGGAGAAGATATTGTCTGCTAGTAAAAAGAAGAATCGTTGGAAAGTTAGGTAAACCTAAGCGCATTGATGAGCCTACTAGTAAGCCAATTGGTGATCTCACCCGTAACTTAATAAATTGAGCTAATTTGTAAGCAGTCACTAGTATATCCGTCGGTGTCTCATGTGATTCAGCCAATTGTGGCCAACCATTGGTAAAGTTACTAGTGACTCCATTGGTGACTCAGGATAGTAACTGTTAATTTGAACGGTTATTTAGAAAGATAAAGATTTTATATTTTATTTTCACTCGGATTTTAGTTATTTGGATTAGACTCAAATTGTTATTTGAGCTCTTGGGATGGATGAGATTAAAAGGAAGGATTTGGAGTTTATTTAGAAAGAAGAAACTCTTTATATATACTCCACCAATAGAAAATTTTGAGAGTTTCTTGATGGAATTAACGAGTATCTAGATATTAAAGAAAATATGAGTTTTCATTAGCTACTACTGTTGTTAACTTTGGAGATCAATGTGGGTCAACATCTCCGTTTCCTATGCTATGCGCTTAATAATTTATACTCGTTTGTGAACACTTCATTTAATTGGGTAGATAAAATGTCCGATTTCAAAAGTTGGTAGAAAAATTCTTAAATTACTTACAGAAAGATTTCAACCTAAAGTCACTGTAATTGAAAAAACTAAGGATATAGATAAGATGGAATTGGATGAACTTATGAGTAATCTACAAACTTACATATCTAAACATTAAAAAAGGAAGTCTAAGGATATTGTTTTGAATGATAAAACTGAGAATATTGATATTAAATTACAAAAAGGCACTTCTTAAGAATAAAACTCAAGGCAATAAAGTTGAGATAAAAAATAAAAATAAGAATTTCAATGATAAGCCAAGTAGTATTCAGTTATGAATGTTTTGGTTATAGCCATTATACTCATAAGTGCGCCATCATGAAAAACAAAAAAGATAAAACTATGCATGTTTCATGAAATGATTCAAATGATTACAATATTGATGGATCTTTTGATGACTCAAACAATTTCATTGTTTTACTATTTTTATTGTCTCTATTAATTCTTCTTTTGAAAATGTTTCAGAAATTCCAATTCAAACTAAGAAAGATACAAGTCAAACGAGGATATTCAAGATGCTTACAACAAACCATTTGAAATATTGCTGACTCTGAAGAACCAAAATGTAAGGCTTACAAAGAAAATAGAAAAACTTAATAAAAGTTTAGAAGAATCCTAATCCAAACTATTGGAAATAAAAAAAAAAAAAAAAAAAAGAATGAGGAGCTTGAGTGTTTTCACTTTGAATTCTATGTCTATGTTTACATTCTTGGAGGAAAATAAAAGAAACTTATGGGTGAATTATATGTCTCAGTCCTCAAGAAATATAAAGATTTCCAAAACTCTAATACGAAATTAGAAAACTATATGAGTGTTCTTAGACTGATTTAAATAAATTAACACAATATCTCAACATATAATAACAAGAAAGACAAAAATGGATGAAATATTAAGAGTGCAGAAGGTAACCAAAGTTGTGAAATTGAAGGTAAGTGTATCCAAATGGTACAATGGGCAAGCATGATCGCAAATCGATGATATTTTCACATATCACCAAAATTTAATTTGTCCCTATATGCCATCATCATTGAAGATTAGGAAACAAGATGGATGTGTAGTTAGGAAATTTGGAAGGATAAAACTGGAATAATAGAGTTGTACAGTTAGTAAATTAGTTAAAATTTAAGAACCTAAGTAGTTGTTCTTAGCTCGTGGGTGAGCTTAGTCAAAAAGTGGGCGTAAATAGTTGCCTTGCAACACAGGTTCAGGTATGTTTCAAAGATTCGTGTTCTACCCTAGTTTAAGCAGGTTCAGGTCTAAAGCAAGTCTAGATATTGTAATTTTATTCGGATTTTAAACTTTTTTTTTTTTTTCACTGATTTGCTATTTATTACAATGGAATGAGTGAGCAAGAGTTATCCATGTTCGAATTTCAATGATATCAGAAATTTATTTTTGGGCCCAAAGATGAGCACATAGGATCCATAGTCGAGTATCAGGTTTTTCTAACAGGCTTTCATTCTTGGCCCACTAAAATACGAGCCCATGGCCCAAGCCAAAAAATCCATAGTGATATCTCGATGAAGATCATGACAACTAAACCAATTGCAAATTGGGAAAAGTAAAAGCATCCATTAGGGATGGCAATCGTAACCTTCACGGACCAAATTTTAGTTTTTTTATACAGAATTTTGAATTAAAAAAATAAAATATTTATTTTTAATTCAAAATTTTGTATAAGACATATCAAAATTTGATTCATGAACACATCTATTACCATCCCTAGCATCAATACAATATATGGAAGTTGGCATCTCCCCATGTACGCATAGTCCTGGCAGTGCATGAATCACACGGGTCACTCATAAAAGGAATAAGGGTGAACAATCGATCGGAATTATCAGATTCTGGAGAAATCCAACCGATTCCGACTAGATAGAGGAAGTAAGATTTTGATCGCTCAGCCTGAATTCGACCAAACTCTAGCCGACGTTGAGTCGATCGGACTCCGAAGGAGTAGGAGCACGCCGGAATATGAATGTAGATTTAAACGGAATCGAGAGATGGAAGAAAGTATTAAATGCTTGTTCAGTCCCACTGCCTCCCTTGTCTTGTTATTCCTTCAATTGTTAATTTTTTTTTTTTTAGTGCTCAGTTCCGTTGCCTCCTCTCTTGCTCCGTCATCCCATCAATTGTTAAAAAATTTTTAAAAAAATAATCAAAAAAGCTTTTCGCTCTGCTATGCTCTCAATGCCCACTTCATCTCCCTCTCTTCCTCCTTCCTCTCCTCTCTCCCTCCCCAAAGCCATCGTCCCAGGCTTCCAATCTTCGCTCTAACCACAACCCATGTCCCAAGCCCATCCCCGAACTCTCAGCAACTCCTGTGAGTGACAGTCTTGCTGGAAAAACACAGTCAAATTGAGTCGAATCCGACTTCGACATGGTTCGACCGTCTCCAATCGACTCCTCTTTCAAGTACACGATTCCGACTATGTCAGACTATCAACTCCAACCGAACTCCGACGGAGTCCACGAGTCGGTCGACTCGGGGAGTTGGCAAAGCATGCACATCCCTAGTTCTAAATGAGCCCAATTTATTTTCCTAAGCATGCTCACTTTCTAAATATGTCCATGTTAATGTTTAAAAGCAAATATTTTTATCAAGTACACCTCTCAATATTACTTATATATCCTTCTTCTTCTTTTTCTCACTTTCTCTCTCTCTTCTCAAAGGGCATCATTTTTTTATTGAGATTGACATAAGAAGAGGGAGGTCTTCATATGGGAAATTCTAAATGAGCACACCACTTAATATAGTGACCAGCAAGTCAAGTGGTGTACTCACTCACAGAGTGGTCCTCACTAAGTCAAGTGGTGCGCTCACTCGGAACTTCCCTTTTCATATTAGTTAATGGATTGGGTTACTTGGGAATAAGGTTCCCAGCATGTCAATGGACGGATTTCCGAATCTATTTTTAATTATTTTTATACAAAAATTTAAATTAAAAAAATTAAAAATTTTATTTTTAATTTAAAATTTTGTATAAGATATGTCAAAAATTTGACCCATGTACATATTTACTAACATTCCTACCTACTCTCCCTCTTCTTATTTAGAATTTTCCCTCACAAAGAAAGAGAAGGTAAAGAAAAAAATTGATATGTGCAAGATGAGGACCTTTGTTGTAATGTTAGTGGCATTTAAAGCGGTATTCTCACTGGCGGTGATTAGATCCTATAAAGAAGGACAGAGAAGAAAAGGACAAAGGAAGGAGACTTGTGCTGGACAAAAGAGAGTAGACAGTGAGGGAGGATGGCGGTGATGCTAGGGTGGTAAGGGGCGTCGCCGGTGATCGGACGGTGGTCACCTTAAGCCCATGCACATTGGATCCATCTCTATGGAGCCCAATGCGCTGCTTATTCTGCAGTACATCGATCCGATCTCATGATAAGTTTACCTCCTCCTCTCCTTACTTTTGGTCCTACCTTTTTGTCCCAATTAAGATGTGCCCATGAAAAGAAATCAATCTAAAAGTAAAAATATTGTTTCAAGAAAAACTTTAAAAAAAAGGTGAAATCTTCTGGGAAATTCTATTCACCCACGCCACTTTGCTCAAGACGCCCACTATTAAAACTTTTAAAAAATTATAAATTCGTCATTATGTTGTTACTAAGTTGCCCTTTTATAATTCACTGGTCGAGTATTAATATCCGACCTAATTAAATACTGATCAGATATTAGTATCCTATCAAGTTTCATAATATCATAATATTGAATAAATATGAGATGATTCAAAATTAAAAGTGGGTATAGAGAGAAATGTGAGCATCTTGAACAAAATGGTGTATATGAATAGAATTTCCCAATCTTCTGGCAGTTTGGTGGAAATCTCTCATAAAAAGTTGAAAATAAAATTTTGATTTAATTCCTATGGTAAGCACCAGATTTGTTGCTTGGACAAATTTAGGGCTTCAAGAGGATTTTTTGTTTTCTTAAAGAATTGAATTGAAAAAAAATTCTAGCATTCTATCAATAAAAGTATTGAGGTAGCTAAAAGTTTTTTTTTTTTTTTTTTTTTGGTAAATAGATGTAGTTGGGTCAATACAAACCTGCCCTTGATATTGAAAACAAAATCGGGTATAGATTTTATAATTTAATTAAAAAATAATTTAGTGGGGAATTTAAACACTATGAGGAACTTATATTAATTTTTCGTAAAAGTAAATGCTTAGATTGGAAGACAAATTAAGATAGTTTTTGGAAGAAAATAAATTAGAGGAAATGTTACAAGAATATTCTATCTAATTTTGTTGGATATTTTTGATGGAGTTTAAGCCTGTATTTGGTTTGATGAAAAATGAAAAAAAGAAAAAGAAAATGGTAAAGGAAAGAGAAAAGAAAACAAATGAAAAAAGATACAGTATTTCGTTTTATGGTTCAAAGAGAAAATAAAAAAAAAATTGAAAATTGAAAATAAAATTGAAAATCATGAAAAAATTTGTTGCGATCTCACTAACTCTGAGCTGAGAGAAATGAAGAAAGTATATACCAACGATCTTCGTGACAAAGAGGATAGTAGTGACTCGATTGGTGAAATAGTCTCTCTCTCCAAAAAAAAAATTAATGTTTTTTTTACTGGCACACAAAAAAAATATTTTGTGGCAAATGAACAAGATATTGAGGAATCGGGTCTTTTCCACATAAAAGGAGAATCTTTTATTCCAATAGAACCAGAAGTGATGTAAATCATTTAAGAATCAAAGTCAATTTGCTTTATAAAAAGAGGATATCAATAAACTTTTATGAAATGGTTTCACAGGATTCAGCAAATTGTCTCGATCGCAAGATATAATTGAGAAATAGGAATTCATGCTATCAAAGGACTCCCAAATACACGTACTTAGTAATTAAGTGAGATGGAAAAAGAAAGGATTAAGTATAAAAAATTAAATATTTGAACAAAAAATACTGAATATAGCAATACTAATACCCGGCAACTCTCATCATATGAAATGGGTTCAACGTCCAATTATGAAAATACGATACCAAACTGAACAGGAAAAATGTTTTCCAAATTGTATCGATGATCCTATTACACCAGAACTCTGTGTCAAAAGCCACTCCGTTTTTATAGTGAATTTTATGAGAAGACAGCTCTTGGACATCGGAATCCTACAACCTCTATGACTGTGATCCGAGCTTCAGGAACAAGTTTGGCTGAACGATTTCTCTTGAATGAGCACATGACTACTATATATATCCACTGAAACATTCAGGCATCGGAGCCTACCTCGTAAACCTCACTGCCGGATGACGGGAAATTCTAAATGCGCACCACATTTTACTAGTGAGCACCACATACTATGCAGTAAAGTGATTTACAACAGAGGGGAAAATGGTGCTCACTATTAAAATATGGTGCGCATTTAGAATTTCCCCCGGATGATTCGTGTTTATTTTTTTTTTTTATCAAGAGGGTGGTTTGTGTTTGAGCTGGTGATTTGAGTTCTTTTTGGATGGCTTGATCTTTTCTATGTTGATGCTGCTATTAGTTTTGTGTAGTTTCTTCCATGGTAGTGTGTGTTCTGTTCTATATACCTACAGAGGTTTTTGGGAATGAAGAGGGAAATGGATTTAATTTGAGTCCTCGGTAAGTATCAGTTTGCATGTTGGATTTTGAAGCCAGCTCAGCTGCTTAGTATTTATCTCGGCTGTAGGTTGAGGACTTCGAGGTTGAAGGTGAACATCTCTTTGCTAACAAAATATTTGTCAGGGTACTGCTCTCCTACTCTCTCTCTCTCTCTCTCCTGTCTTCTTTTGCTTATCTAATGGCGCAGTAGGCGCGTCTCTCTGTCAAATTGCCATACACCTCTGTCTGTTAATTCTCTATACAGAAAGGATTTCTCTGCACAATTCATTATGACCATTCTGCGCACAATTTCAACCACTTGCTAAGTTTAAATGGGATGATTAAGATCTTTTCTAAACTAACATATACTTGGTAATTTGTACTACTCATTAAAAAAAAAAATCCATTCATTAACTCAATAAACGATTGAGATTATATATAGGACAGTCTTGTGCATATTGTGTTGCAGAGAGGATCCGGATCCATACAATAGAGTCACCCCTGTCACGGCAGTAAAGAGGGATAATTCCTTCCTCCGGACTTTGCGATCACCTTCACTAAACCGATTTGGATCTGAAGTAGCCGATTTGGATCTGAACTTGATTTGGATCCGAACTAGATCAGGTCTGGTCGAAATATAATTTACTCCAGTGGCAAATGGAGGGCGCTTTTGGCCCCCTTCAGATCCTGGGTTACTTTGGCATCCCAATACAAGAGTATTACATGTGACCCCATCTCTGGTCTCTGGGGATTTTGTCGACCGGTCAGAGTGTAGTTTGCATGTGAATCCAATTACAGAGGTGAGAATATACAGATCAAAGACCAAGACCAACTTTCAACGTGTTTTATTCAAACTTTTAAATTAAAAATAAAAATTCTATTTTTTCTAATTCAAATTTTTAAATATAACAAGCCAAAAATTGGCCTTGGACCTCTTTATTCACATCCATACCTTACTAAACTCCCTGTTTCACTCGCCTTGAGGTGCATTGAGCTTGCTCCAGGTATTCATTCTTTTGTCTTTCACCCTGTGAGGGCTTAAAACAATTGAAAACGAATGAAATAGCATTCGAGTCGGCCTTTCACCTGGTAAGGACTTGAACAATGAAAACCGATGCTATTCCGAGAACAAAGCATGTCCCAACAATACCATCGAATTGATGCTATTCCAAAACAAACGTATGTCCCAACAAGACCATCAAGTTGTATACTGCTGACCAGGGAATCATGGCTTCAGCTCCATAAACTATTCAGAATAGAGTGTTTCCCTCGAGTAAATGAGCTTTGAAAAATGTGTCTATAACAATCTATGCAAATATGTGCAGAATTTTGTTGCATACAGATGGAGGCATGCAGATCACAGTTCCTAACAGAAATTTGAGAGGGGCGACGAGAAAACAAAAACATTTACATTCCATTATATGAAGAGTTGATATATAAGAGTCCTCTATCAAAAAATTAACTGCACTGACAACTAATGCTAGAGAGATCTCTGCAGGTCCGAATGTCGCAAATCTTTGAGCATAAACCCTATCTTTCAAAAGCACCAGCCTCTCTGTGCAAACAAAAGAACAGGTTGTATACGACACTGTATAGGTCGAACGTTAAAAAGGTTTTCAACTGCTGCAGCAGAGTTTTTTGGTTCGTCATCAGCATACATGGTGTTACAGCCAGCTTGGGGTGATGGATTTATTTTGAATCACATTGGAGGGTGGAGAATCATCCGGAACCTTGGCTAAGGAACGGTACTGCAATTTGACACTCTCTGCATTATCCAAGGTCTTTACTACATACCTGTCATACATAAGGTAAGAGAAGAGAGGACGATAAACTAAACCCTCAGGTTTGTTCCGAAGAAACAATAGACTGAAAGAATAATTCCTAATAGCATGGATTAATTTCTCACAACCACAATACATCGACTTTATAGCAAAAATTATTTGAATAGTTTCTAAATGCAAGCTGAAGTTTTCTTTACTATCATGGTAATACTGTTCTGAGAACCAGTAGACGTCAATAGCATTTTGATATGAAGCAAGGTAAGATGTTTGTATGTCTAATGCATATCCCAAAACTTTATGAACGTTGGCATGTGTGTGAATGTGCCATGTTCTACCATAATACAGCTAATAAAAGTATAGTTCTATTCAAATGAATTTGTGCTATCTGATTGGTGTTGCAATAGTGGGACTAGGTGGATAGCAGGGTGCAACAAATTTGTTTCTAATGTAGACGGTGGTTAAAAATTCTGATGTGCCGACTATTCAATAGATTGAAGCTTCCATGATATTCACAAGAAATGTGGTTTAACAAAAGTGTAAAGGGTGAAAAACGTGATCAAAGGTGTACAGGGATGCAGTGTTTTAAATATCGGATACCGGTCTCGTACCGGTCAGTCAAATTACATACCGGTTACCGGATACCGGGCGGGATATCGGGATATGACCCTAAATACCGGAGTGTCATATCGGCGTCATACCAGTTAAAGAATAATCATATAATTGGCTATATAGAATATAATAAAATACATAAAATAAGTTTATAGTACTTACATTGGCTTATTTACATTCAACTTACGAATTTGCAGATACCGTTTAAAACGTTCGCATATGCACAGAGCGACATACAATCATAAAATTAAGAAAAATAAGTTTTCAAGAGAAAAGAAAAGTGTTTCTATAGTACATAAGTGATATAATTTATAAAATTACAATAATGTCCTTTAAATGAGTTTATTTGAAACATACTGGAAACTTTAAATATCAATGTTTACAACATATTTTCTTAATTCTACTGATCAGGTCTGCCTAAACTCTAGTTATTGACGTAGATGGAATCTCATGAAAAATGAATCTAGCATTAAACAAAATCAGTGAATACATAATTACATATAAATAATAAATACTCAAAATTCACACAAAATCATTCCTTGAATCACTGATTCAGTGTGAATCAGTGACTTGAATCACTGATTCACACTGAATCAGTGATTCAAGGAATCACTGTAGACTACCCCTACCCGCAGGTTCACTGTTCAGCCCTCCCAATTTAACAATTCCCCTCAAATTACACAAAAAAAAAAAAAAATCCAACATAAATCGCAATCAATTAAACCTAAATAGCACAATTATAAAAGAAATTGAAGAAATTTATAATTCTAAATCAAATTTAAATTAAGAAAACAAACTGCACTTACCTGGCCGGCGGCGACTGCTCCACTGGCGAACGGCGAGCACCCTTCGAAAACTCCCAGAGCTATGGAGAGCGGAGAAGAAAGATAGAGAGAACACGAAAGAGATTTATAGATGGATTGGAAAATTAGGGTTCGGCCGTTCGTCTCGATCGGTCGACGATCGAGAAGAGAGAACGAGAGAGAGAGCCAGAGAGTGGAAGAAAATGAATCGGAGAGAGATTTATGGCGGATTTGGGGAAATTTGGGGTTAGGGTTAGGGTTTTGGTCGCGGGAGGGAGCCTCGGATCGCCGGGAGAGAAAGAGAGAGAGAGAGTACGCGAAAAAATAGATTTTTTCTCCCCTCCTGACCCATTTTATATCTTAACGGGTCGGATCTGAATGGGTTATTGGGTTTAAATCGTAACCAAAATCCAATAACCGATATTATTAAATACCGGCCGGTATTATACATATCGATACCGGCCGATATATCGCCACGTGGCCGATATATCGGCCCATACCGGTCCAAAACGATATACGATAAAAAAATGCCCATATCGTCTCGTTTCTTCAATTTTAACGATATATCGGCCGATATACCGGTATATCGGCCGATATTTAAAACACTGCAGGGATGTTGATGAAGGCTCAAAGGAAGCATCGTGAATTATTCCACTATCCCAAGATAAAAAATATGAATAGCTGATACAAATCAAGAATGGTAGAGCCGAAAAAGCGTGACACAAAGATGAACCAAAGCAAGGGCCAAATTCACATTGAGAACATACCCAGATTCTAGAGTCCAGACAACAAGAAAAAGGGCTGGATCCAAGTCCAAACTAATTTGATGTAGTTAACATCCGATTCTGAAAGCAGCATCACTTGTTTCTGTATACATCATGCAGTAGCAGCAACATAAACTCTCTGTGTATCAACAGTGATTAAGGATTTCCTTTAACCTTTATGATTATTACAGAGTAAAATAGTGAATCTTAGTCTCATCAGTAGCATTAACGCTGTAAGGAGTGAAAATAATTAGAACATTCAGTATTAAATTTTAACAATACCTAACTTCTACAGTTTCCATGGATCCAATTGTTCCCTCGGCTGTCAAGTAAGAACTTGACGACCATATTACCTAATTTATTATGATACCATCCCTCAATAACTCCTATTCATCTTCTTGTTCTGTTCACTTCTCAAAATAATTAAAGAATACGAGTTGTTCCAATTTGCATGTCAAACCATGATTTGGTTAGCCTTGAAATTTATATCTCTGATTTTGCTTTCAGTAATTTTCATTTGGTTAAATGTTTTTTCAAAACAAAATATAGTTAGAATAATAAAGAAGATACATAGTTCCTTGTAGGTTAGCGTTTTGCCAAAAACAGAACAGATAACTATAAAATAAAATTTATAATTTATCTTTTGGACTTCTACCCAACATTAAGGTTTCTCGCGTGTACGTACCATGACCCTAAACTTTAGTGATCACATAATTTCTGGCCATGACCCTAAACTTTAGTGATCACATAATTTCTGGAGTCAGCAGTGGCCTTTTCGGCGACAATGGGTTTGATAACCTCTGCCTTCTGTACAACGCAACAGCAAAGACTTATATCCCATATATTTTGAGTGACCTATGAGTATTGATCTAAATATCGGCCACTATGTGGGTCAATATGTCATTTTTTTATAAGGGGTTGGTTTTTGGAGGGAAGGGGGAGTTCCGTTAATATGACGCGAAAGACTGATATTGGCCTGTTTCCCCGGTTTGTCAGTTATCCCGCTATCTAAAATGAAAACACCCTATCCGACACAGATCGGACATCTGATACTTAGGACCTTCACTATAAGTAAATAATTTCTTTGTACAACTCTATTATATAGAAATTTATTAGTCTTAATCATGTTTCTTCTTGTTTTGGAATGACCTGACCTATCACTAGTAATCGATATGCTTACCAGTCTCAATAGTATGTTTCCAAACCACCTTGAAAATTTTCATCTCATCTAATCCTAGTTAAAGTTGCATCTGTTTTACCTCAAACTCAGACATCTAACTAAGCCAAGAGATAACTTACGTCTGATATATTGACACACAAGGTTCTTAATATTGAATATCTTGATCGTATTGGATGACTTCTTTTCATATCAGACTAGATGATATCGGGGATATATGCTCAAATTGGGTGTTCATATCAAATGTGATATATACACATCAAATATGTAATCTTGATACAGTAGATATGGTTTAATTTCATCTATTATGACATAACATATATAAAGGCATTCAAGAATATATTCATTTATACAAGCATCATATAATAAAACAAACTATAGAACATATTCAACTACAGTTAAAATCATAGATTGTAGAAACAACTGAGATAGGCATGACATGGAAAGTAGTAGAAACAGATTGGTTGCAATAGTAGTAACAATGAGAATACAATAGTAACAATGACAATAACAGTAATTGAGTAAGCAATAGACGTAAAGAGAAGAAATGGAAGAAAAAGAGAATCTTAAAGAAGATATTAAGTCTTGAGTGGTGATGAAATAAGCTTTATAATCTCTCTAGCATTTTTAACTCTTAGATATGTCAGAGAGACTTTGCGTCTCTGTAGATACCAAAAAAAAAAAAAAAGGAAACTTGCTCAGCGGGCACACCCGCGGGAATTTCTCCCGCGGGAGACTCCATCGGGTGCACGGGTTGCACCCGCAGGAGAATCCCGCGGGTCGACACCCGCGGGAGCGATTCCGCAGGTGCCAACCTGCGGGTTTGTTTCCGTTGTTTTATTTCCTATTTTATTTTCCTGATATCCCGTGATCCGATTTTTCAGGGATAATCGAGCCGGATTTGGAGCTTCTTAGGTCTATAAAACATAGAAATTTAACCGGAGAAAGGACTTTTGGATTCTTTGACTTTTGCAGGATTTCGGTTGAGAAGCGGAGCAGAGCCATCTTCTTCCAGTCGGACGGTCAACGGAGGCATCAACGAGACTCCATCGCCACCCGAACCCACACATAAAAAAGGGAATAAATTAATATTCCCGTTCTTGTAATTCCTTGGAATTTTTGTAATCTCAATTTCCTTGTAATCAGTCAATTTTGCAATGGAATCAAAAATGCAATTTTTGAGCAAACAAAATATGGCGACCACAGTGGGAGCCCCTCTGTTTACCACAGAGAATCTGGTGGCGCAGTCCGACCGGGTGCCGATTGGCTCAATAGTTGAGACGCTGGTCATAGAAGTTGACCAGCAAAAATATGAGGAATTTCTTTCTTCCTCTGATTCGGAGCCTAGGCGTCATCGCCGGGTGACGATGAAAAAAGGTGAGGCGTCATCGCCCACCGGAAAGGCGTCATCGCCTATGAAAACTTATGAGGCGTCATCGCCCGTTCGAACTGACAAGACGTCATCGTCTGTCAAGAACACGGTGTTATCGCACATTCCAAAGTCAAGCCAAAAGTCAAACCAGTCCCTGACCTGCTCCCAAAAGAGAAATTTGAGGCGTAAAACTCAACGAGCACGCCTCAATCATACGGGAAAAATTGCAGAAAATTCCGGGATAGAAAAATCCGGGACGGTCAAAAATCTCGGAAGCAACCCCACGGGTACAAACCCGCTGCCTCGGTTGCCAACCGCGGGTGGCATCCCGCGGCTTGCAACCGCGGGTTGCACCCCGCAGGAGTGAACCCACGGGTATAAACCCGCAGTTGCAAACGCGGGTTGCATCCCGCAGATGTAATCGATGGGTTACGTTCAATGGATACAACCCTCATGTCTCTTCAAGCACGCCTATGGTGAGCACACTACATGCACCAAGAATTTTAATCTCTCTATCAGCGGCGTGCGGGGCCCACACAACTACTCAGACTAAAGTGCACTCCAAAAGAATCCGTAGAGGAGCTGGGGAGCAATCTGATGCTGGAAAAAAGCTCAGCCCTGAGATATTGCATACTCTCCAGTATTATGAACCAAATTTGCGACACAAGAGACGTCAAGATGCAGATAGAGAGGAGAAAATACCTCAAGATTTGAGAGAGTATCTCAATTGGAAGAACTCCTCACAAAATATCCCTCACTGCCAATGCGAACAGCTGATCTCAACTGTTCTATCAAACTGCCAGTGCAACTCAAAACGATCAGTTTTTGAGCAGATCACCGAACCTAAAAGAATGCGAATGGTGAAAAGGGTGTGCTCGGAAACCGATCTGCCTGCTGCCACATCGCATATGGTTAATAAAGGCAAAAAGGTGGTTGGAAACAACCCTTCGGATAAGGAAATCACTCCGGGGTCAAAAGGAGTTTCTATTGAACCAGAGGGTGCGCTTCTAGAAGAAGTCTCTGAAAGGCTTTAGAGACAAGAAAAACGTCTCGAACAGCAAGAGAAGACCATAGAAGAAATGAAACAACTTTTAATTGAGTTGTTGGCTCAAACTAGGAAGAACCAATCCTCGTCGTCCATTTCTGGTCGACAAGAAAGAAAACGGCATGTCCAAATAAATGAGGACAGCGAGGACGAGAATGAAGAAATTCCTCCTCATTCAAGAGGAAGAGAAAGTGAAGGTTATCATCAACCCTCATGCAGAGAAAATAGAGAAGATGGAGAATCAAGTACAAGCTCTTCTTCATCGAAAGAAATTGCAAGAGGTAGGGGTAGTCCGTCCTTATCATATAGAATGGGAGACCGTACCTTATCCTGCAAAATATAAACCGTTGAACCTTCAATCATTCGACGGTAAAGGTTCGTCGCAACAGCACATCTTCTACTTCCTCTCGCAGACAGGACATCTCATGGGGAATGATCCGACTATGACTAAGATATTTGTGAGCACTTTACGAGGGCCCGCATTTACCTGGTTCATGCAGCTACCCCCGGGAACCATTAAATCATGGGCTGATGTAGAACGTGAGTTCCTAGCCCGATTCTTTGAAGATGATGCTGAAGTCTCTATACTATTTTTGCTAGCAGCGAAGCAAGAAGAAGGCGAAACGGTTAAAACTTATGTCGAGCGGTTTCGAGAACTTTCTGTTCGATGCCCACATGGCATGACGCAGGACACACTTGTGGAAACCTGCAGACACAACTTGTTGACCGATATCCAAGACAAGATGGGCTCGGTCGAATCCAAATCATGGAAAGATCTACTTAAGCAAGGTGAACAGGCTGAAGAAATATTTCGACGTCTCGAAAAGCAGCAGTCCGCAATCGGAGACAGTACAAATGAATCTCCATTTCATTTTTCACGTTCCAAAGGGAAAGACATAATGGCAATGGCAGTAGAAAGCAACACAGTAATGTCACCTAGGCTTCAAGCAAGGTCGCTCAGGCTTCAAAAGCAATATTCGTTCAAGGATGAACATACTGCTACTATATTCAATATGCTCAGCAAACGCAAAATGCTTAAGTTGCCGGACAGCAAGAGGCCTGAAGAAATTGGAAAGACTAACGATCTGAATTACTGCCTGTACCATCGGATTGTAGGTCACCCCACAAAAAATTGTTTTATTCTAAAAGACAAAATTCAAGCGTTGATTGACGCTGGAGCAGTTCAGCTCAAAGCTGAACAAAAAAGGAGTTAAAACTAACTCCAACACATTTAATGTGCGTGGTCTAAAGGTACCACTTGGGCTCACAACAATTCCCAAGACGAGCTCAGGGCGGTTAATTTAAACCCCCATAAAAAAAACAAAACAAAAAAAAAAACAAAAAAACAAAATATATATATATCAAAAAAAAAATCAAAAAATCAAAAAATAATAATAATAATAATAATGAACCGCCCAACGCCGCTAAGGCTACGGGAAGAGAATAAATTTCTCGCCAACCCCATCATGCTGGAGGTAAAAAGTATGAATTACCCAACGGCTACGGGAAGAGAACCAGTTTCTCGCCAATCCCTTCATGCTGGGGGTAAGAAGCATGAATCACCCAACGCCGTCAAGGCAACGGGAAGAGAACCAGTTTCTCGCCAACCCCAACATGCTAGGGATAAAAAGCATGAATCACCCAACGCCGACAAGACTACGGGAAGAGAATAAATTTTTCGCCAACCCCTTCATGCTAGGGGTAAAAGTATGAAATGCCCAACGCCGCTAAGGCAAAGGGAAGATGAAAAGTTTGGCATTTAAGCCCAAACGAAATTCTCGACAACTCACCATGCTGAGGATAATAGCATGGCTAGCCCAACTCAAACGGTAGTTGGTAAAGGCAAATCAAACCCGTTGATAGCTGAGGGTTTGCTAAAAATCCCACGACAAATCTGTCATAACAGTCTCCTTATTCGAAATCGCTGCCCTACGCTGCTAAGGCAAAGGGAAGAGGAAAAGTTTGGTATTTAAGCCCAAACAAAATTCTCGACAACTCACCATACTGAGGGGAATAACATGGCTAGCCCGATTCAAACGGTAGTTGGTAAAGACAAATCAAACTCGTTGATAGCTGGGGGTTAGATAAAAATCCTAATCAGATAAATCTCCTGTCACGTTAAGATTTCACCTCTGACATTAAAATTCAAAATCAGATGAGATAAAATCCTAATTAAATCGATCCCCTGTCACGTTAAGATTTCACCTCTGACAGAAAAGAAAATTCACACTTCATCAAGTCTAACATTACAACCTCTGATGAACGTGCTTTTGATATCGTTAAGTTAAAAGTCACCTCTGACGAAAATCATCTCCCTATCAAGTTAACAGCTACCTCTGATAGTCCGATTCCAAAACTAAATACGTTAAACGTCACCTCTGTTTAGTCAGCTTGTCCCTATCACGACCATATCCTCTGAATAGGTTAAGCTCCAAGACACGTTTAATGTCACATATGTCTTTCCCTAATTCGTCATACTAGATGTCACTGAACGGTTAGGATTAAAATAAGCACGTTAATATTATACCTCTGCTTGACTTAAAATAAGCATGTTAACATCATACCTCTGTTTGTCATCGAATGAGTACGTTAAAATCATACCTCTGCTGTTATTGAATAAATGAATATGTTAACAGTTATCTCTATCGACCAAATCCTTTAAAAGGTCTATAGCCAAAATTAAAGCATCCAAAGTATTTCGAAATTCAGTACGGTTCAATACAGAACTTCGAAAATTTTGGAGGGGGTTATGTAGATACCAAAAAAAAATGAAAAATTGCTCAGCGGGCACACCCGCGGGAATTTCTCCCGCGGGTGAACTCCCGCGGGCCGCTGGTGAACTCCCGCGGGCCGCGGGAGAATCCCGCGGGTTGCACCCGTGGGAGAATCCCGCGGGTTGACACCCGCGGGAGCGATTCCGCAAGTGCCAACCCGCGGGTTTGTTTTCGTTGTTTTCCGTTGTTTTATTTCCTATTTTATTTTCCTGATATCCCGTGATCCGGTTTTTCAGGGATAATCGAGCCGGATTTGGAGCTTCTTAGGTTTATAAAACACAGAAATTTAACCGGAGAAAGGACTTTTGGATTCTTTGACTTTGGGAGGATTTCAGTTGAGAAGCGGAGCAGAGCCATCTTCTCTCAGTCGAACGGTCAACGGAGGCATCAACGAGACTCCATCGCCACCCGAACCCACACATAAAAAAGGGAATAAATTAATATTCCCGTTCTTGTAATTCCTTGGAATTTTTGTAATCTCAATTTCCTTGTAATCAGTCAATTTTGCAATGGAATCAAAGATGCAATTCTTGAGCAAACAGTCTCAAGTTTCTATAACAGTAATTCAAAAATCTAGTTGATTTAAACAGAGGTGAAAGGATGTAAATTTTTCCTTACACATGAATAATACTGGGTATGAGCACCAAAATTATTTCTAGGCTAAAAACTCAATTAAGAAATAAACCGCTTCAGCTGATATATTGGGATGATATATCGGGCCCATATATTGGACTATATTGCAAATGTCGTTCGATATATGCACAAAATGATATGGCCTCTTTATTTAGCGTATCTAGTTGATCCCAAAAATCGATATATTGGGGGGACATAGGTCGTATCAGGAATGTTTAGAATAATGCCGACACAAGCTTAAAGTATTACCAAAGAGAGCCTTGCATCTGATATACTGACGCAAGCTTAAAGTAATTGAGAATAGTTTTAATTGCAATCCTGTTCTGGAGAAGATATCTGTGGGATAGGCCTTCCTCTGGAATATCCTAATATCAAGTAATCTTAAATCCATCAGACCAGTCACTATAACAAGTTTCTTACACCTAACCAGTATACAGTAACTGACTCCTAAACTCTACTACATCTAGCTTCTATACAGACACAAAATTCCATTCCACAAACTATCTTCATCATTATTAAACTTTACTATTGTAATACAAAATGCAACATAATGCAAAGCCACAAGAAAAAGAAAATTTCTTATAATTCCTAATAGATACCCCCTCTTTTATCAATAAATCAGTAGCAAAGGACCGTTATTCTTTAGAATCATTATTTTGAGTGTTTTAAGCTTGTAAAGGTGTCAGTTCATTGGGCTTGTACCATGACATGGCATAAACAGAAAGAAGCCCATACATAATGGCTAAAACCAACCAGGCTCTAACCCCATTGAGATGCATAAATCGGCCCAGCAGAACACTCTAAGCCCCAAAGGGAGGAAGAGAGAGCAACAGTAAGAGAGATCAACAGCCATGGCAATTGCTTCAAAATCCATTCAGAACCAAATGATCGTCCGGGCAAAAATCAACAGCAATGGCAGTTGCTTCAAAATCCATTCAGAACCAAATGAATGTCTAATCAAAAATCAACAGCAATGGCAGTTAACAAGGTCCATAAATAAATAGTGTATACCACAGCAGCTACATCAATTTAAACTTCACGTGCACTTGCACACTCATAAGATCATTCTATTGGAAAATTTGTGCTGTAATCACTCTTGCTCTTGCTCTAGGTATTGTTCATCATTTAGCTTATCAACGAATCTCTATCTATGTGTTTGTTAAAGTACTTTCATACATAGACCATTTTGCCAAAATTTCCCCCATATTTCCATGATCCAGTTTTTCAGTCATTTATCTCAGTAATTAGGAATACTATTTGCTGTTAGACTATTAGGATTGTCCATATCAGGCACTCAGGTCTATGCACTCAAAATGTATAAAGATACAGAGAAAATGGTCTTATTTCTATTTTGCCTGTAACAACTATAATTTTTATTATTGCACAGCAAGTATTCCTTAAAAAAATTATCAAAAGATCTACTTCAAGAAACACTAGTGTCAACTGTCTCTCGTTCCCTAATAAAGTTAATAACAGAATTGCTTCCTATGTATGCCTTGTGGTCTTGGGTTCAAGCAACAGTAATTCTTTATTTACATTAAAAACTCTCAGTATACCAAATTCCACTTTTTATAGCAATGTCTTACACTGTTGAGTCCACACTTTGCACTCAAATTGATCATTATTAGTCATATAACTAATCAACAAATCCTTATTTACTTTACTCATTTAAAACCGCCATCAGGTTCCAATGTTGCACTCAAATTGATCATTGTAGAGTAGCCACCCCGCCCCCCCCCCCCCCAACCAAACCAAAAAAAAAAACACAAAAAAAAAAAAAGCAAACATCTCCTCCAAAAGAGGGAAGCTTCCCCACAAAAGGCTTTCAATCTTAGTGAGTTGACAATAGGAAGAAAACTGAAGTTTGGAAACGGAGCAGTAAGAATAAAAAAATGAACTAACTGCTCATGTTTTGGTCTTGTCCTCCTTATTTCCTCCTCACAGGATGGAAACTCAGATCACTAAATAATCTTACATGGAGATAAGAGGCCCTACCAAATGGAATCGCCAGCCTTTGTCTTTTCCTTTTACTACATTCAAGGGAATGGAATTTTCTCCATTTGTAATCTAGTTCGCTACCCTTCCCCTCCAATCCACCAATTTGAAAAGGCCCTTCAGGAAATATCTGCTACATAGTAAAATCCTACCAGTACAGCTGTCAGCATAATCAAGTGAATGACACTGAAAACGGAGGGAGGATGAGGGTGAAAAAAAGATACCCTACCAGATCATGAAATGGTATCAGTGCAGTATATTTCTTGTAGATTATTGAAATAAAAGAGTTTGTTCATAACAAATTTGTGCGAGTAAGAGCCTCCACCTAGGCATACCAGCAAGCACCTCGAAACCAAGAGCTGATAACCTACCGGAATCAACTAATAAAATAGAAGGAAATTTCTACTGTTAACAAGAGCTTCTGAATTCTGAAATAAATTAGGCTATACATATTCAGTTATTCACCCACATAATACATAACTTTCAAACAGAAGAAGAAAATTTGGCAGCAAAAGCATTGTTTTCGCTATACTGGGACCAAGTTAATTAGATTCACCATCATGGAGATGAAAATAATGGTTTGAATGGTAATCCACAGGAATGAAGTCTGTGGATATGTGAGAATGCCGAGTTCCAAACAGTTAGATGAGGTTGAAGCTACAAGGTTATCATGGAGAAACTAATGCTAGTAACATGCATGAAAGGCAACACAAGCAGAACATGTCTCATATGCAAGTTCAAGATAAGCAACATAAATAATGGATGTCAAGAAAATGATGATATAGACAACTAACCATCCATTCAAGCATTGCGTTGTTACAACGGCAACACGTCCAACAAAACGTTGTGGCGTCCTCTTGTTCCCCTGAGATGTATCTCTTCAGCAGAATATTCCACAGATCACATGATTAAAAACACATTAAATCTCAACATAATACCTTGATTATGACCCGATCAGATACAACAAATGGAAACTGAACACCTTTACCCCGTGAATACATGGGATATGGATCATCATGACTATTTTTCTCCTGTATAAATAAAATGGTTTCATGGTAAATTGTAAAGAAACTAGCAAATAAATAAGTGCAAATTACCTCAATCAATGAAGCTTCTGAGCACAATTACCTGTTCATATCTTTCTCTTCTTCTTTTGGATGCTTTTAAGGATTGGGACTCTTCCTCTCTGCGGAATGCTTGAACAGCAGAACGCAGAGCTGTACAAGAAGAGAAAAAAATTTAGTTGAGTTTAAAATCAGTTTAACATGCAGTACCATAAAGATAAAATAAAACACATAAGAAGTACGAGCCTGAGAATTGCCGCAGAGAAAAGAAAGGAAAATGTATTCCATTCTCGTCAAATAGTAAAAAAGTTTGACTCAAAAAGGCCATTCTAGCAATTAGAACACTGCACTAGGATGATGATGAGTGGCTATCGTAAGATCTGTGAAAACATATTTTTCCTGACCTTAAGGATGTTGCCAAGTCTATGATAGATAGGTAGGTAGATGGATAGATAGATAGATTAAAATTACATAAGCAATTGTTAAAGATACATTGACAGACAGATGGATCACAAATAGGTAGGCAGGTAGATAAATAGCAAGACAGAGATAGAACATTTACAATAAAAATTACTGAACGGTTGTAGTTTCATGAAGCCAACAAAACTGTTCTTAAACCTAGAATGACTGTTTGCAGCCTTTTCTTTTGATTGAAATGGCAAACCTTTTAGTGACACTTGGTGATGTAATCCAATTGGATCTTTCGCCAGTTTGCCAACCACCCTCAACTGGATCTTTGGCCAGTTAGAGACTCACAGATAATACGATTCCCTATATCAAATACTCTGCGTGCAAGAGAATTTGGAGGGTGCTATGTTGCTTAGGCTCAACTACAACTGCAACAACAATAACTAAGCCCTTTATCCCAAGTAATTGGGGTGGCTACATAAACCAAAAGAGAATTACGCCAGATCTATCCCATTGATAATCCTTCTCCATTCATTCCTATCAAGTAATATATCCTTATTTAAACCTCTAACATCCTTATCTTTTCATATCACCTCCATCTTCCCTTCGCTCTTTTAATTTGTCCTATATTGATAAAATTCCTTTATAAAACTGGTACATTTGTAGGTCTATGTCATATATGATCAAACCATCGAACGTGATTTTCTCTCATCTTCCTCTCATCTTCTCCTTGATAGGGCCTATGCCATCTTAGCGTGAATATTCTTATTTCTTCCTTTATCTCTCCTAGTATTCTGCACATCCAACAAAGCATGCACATCACTGCTACACTTATCTTCTGTAAATAACATTTCTTTATAGCCCAACATTCGTGCCATATAATAAAACTAGCCTAATAGTAGTCTATAAAATTTTCTCTTCAACCTTAATGAAATGTTTCAATCGCATAAACTTCGATTGCACTTCTCCATTTCAACCAGCCAGCTTGCATCATATAGTTGACATTACTATCGATCTCTCTATTATTTTGAATAATAGAACCCAAATATCTAAACATATTACTCATGTATATATCTTGCCCGTCCAGTACCACAGCACTATAGTTTATTATCCGTTATTTACTAAATTTACATTCCATATACTGTTTTGGACCTACTGAATCTAAAACCTCTTGATTCTAATGTTTGCCTCTATAGCTCTAACTTGACATTCACCTTTGCTCTCATTTCATCGATTAAGATAATATCATCAACAAATAGCATACATGATATACCTATGTATCTCATCCTGAATAGCGCTAGTAAGCTCATTCATCGCGATGACAAATAAGAAAGGACTCACGGCAAATCCTTGATGCAATTCAAAATTGATTGAAAAATTACTTGTCAGACTACTATAAGTTATGACATTTGTAACTACTCCATCATACATGCCTTTAATTATGTCAATATACTTAATAGTGACCCCCTTCTTCATCAATACTCACCAACATCACATGTTACCTTATCATAGGATTTTTCCAAATCAATAAAAACCAAATGTAGATCTTTACTTTTTTCTCGAAATCGCTCTTTAAGTTGATGAAGTAAATGAATAATTTCTATCATCGACTGCTAATATGAACCCAAACTAGTTTTTTAATATTTTATTAATATGTCTTAATTTATTTTCAATTATCCTTTCCCAAAGTTTCATAGTGTGACACATGAGTTTTATTCCTTGATAGTTAGACAACTCTGAATATCACCCTTATTCTTATATAAAAATACTACGATACTCTTCCTCCATTTATTTGGCTGAAAACGAAAATGTGACGTCTATTACCAACCACCATAAGGTTTATTTAGGGCAAGACTCTTTTTGCATGTACCCATGCCCAATATTTTATGTACCATCTTATGGAGAACTAACATCACATTATATTGCCATACAAAGCTTACATAAATTCTTATATAGATCTTTCCCAGCTAAACTCGTGTTAATAGCTAAACCAGAATGACTCGGTAAATCTTTACCTGATAAACACTGAATATGATTAGTGTAACAATCCTAGAAGACAACTTAAAACAATTTTGAGCCAAAATGACATATCATTGAAATCTTGGGATCAAAGAGGGCCTTGTGATGCTCACCATATTACTTGTGGTGAATCAACTTAAGCTAAGTGAATTTTAGATTTACGACCTTTTCTTACTATTTCAGACTTATAAACATTGGTCTTCTTCCGATTCCACAGTGTAATTCAAATAGCTTCAAGGAACTTAGAGGGAAGCTCATGGGTGGTTCCCTACCCTCTTAGTTGTTTTCCTACTCCACAGTTTAATTTGCAAGATGATTCAAGTCTCAGAAAAATGACGCCTCAACACAAGAGTTCAACAAACTATAGTTTGTATAGTTTGTCCAAATATGACAGGAACATCAAGCCCCATAAACAGTTGCCACTGGCTGCAAGCCCTAAACTCAAACTTGCAGTTGCACCAGATCCAGCTGGACAAGAATGTCAACTTCTTGATATAGCAGAAGTAAATTATTTGGAAACTGGTAAATAGTTCAAGAAAACGGAGTAGAATCTTCAAAAGGTCTTCAGCTATTCGAAGAAAGCAACAATAAACGAGAAGAAGCATCAGGTTGTCTTCATTGGTTTGGACTATGGAGATAGCATCAAATGCAGAATCAAGACTGGTGCCTCAGCTAAAATGTCTGAGAAAATGGACTGGAACAAACTATTGAAGATAGATGTACAAATACAATGGAAGGAGAGTTGGTACTTTTTGTGGGACAAGTGAATATGCAAGTCATGTAAGAAAAGTTGTTGGGATTGCTCAAAAAGATAGCACTTGTCTGTTTATCTCAGTGTGTAAAAGGAATGCACTTGCGCTAGATTTGATAATAGGTACCGTGGTGCATCTCACATAATGCAGTGCTACGGACGAGTCAAGAAGTGTGATTGTGTGAATAAATTTAGAATAAGATTTGAAATTTTGTTGCATAGCCATGTCCATCTCCAAGAAGTACTTCTCCCATGACGTAAATCTGAAATCCCCAGAATGGGAAATAACTAGAATTTTATGCGACCTGGTTTAAGATGGAACCATGAATTCTTCCACCTCTATCTATAAGAACACATAATTTTAGTAAAAAGATATACAACAATGTTTAATTTCCATGATATTTTTTTATTTAACTTTATTGTACTTTTTCTCACCTTGTTCCAAATGAACAGCTATGGTGACCACTCCATAAGCAACCATAGAAACTGCTTCCTGGTCTAGTGGTTTCTACACCTTTATGACTAGTGAATCAAAGCTCTTGAAATTTCTACACACTGTCTCAAAAAACGATGACGACTAGGTGAAAATTCTTCTCCCATGCTTACATGTTCTCACCTAATATATGAAGACTGCATGAAGATTCCACCCCCTAGATCTAAACATTATATCGACATGTCTTACAAAAAGATGGTTCATCACCATTTCCCATTGCTTCACTATGCACAAAAAAACACCTCAATAAATTTGGCATATGCTTTTTTCTCAAAATTAGACAAACAATTGGAACCAGTAACATGAGAAACAAAAGGTCTAATCAACATGTGTTGCTAAAAGACCCCTCCATTGTGCGAAGGATAGTTAACTGACTTAAGTTTCAAGAAATTAGTTATTTAAAAAAATTCATCAGAAACTAGTTTGGAACTAACATAATACTGCTTTTTGTCTAATTAGCATGTGTATTATTTAAAATGACAAAAGCCAGTGTTTACGCAATTATTTAGTCTATATTACAACCTAGCTAGTACATTGAACTATTTTAGTTACAAAAAAAAAGAGGAAGTAGAAAATGACAGCATACAAGCACACGCACACAAAATATCTAGCTAAAGTATTATAGCTGACACATAACATACAGTTTGAGCATCTAGCAGAAAGAGACGGTCAAGATACCAAAATATAAAGACATACAGGTTGCACATGTTATAGCAATCACTTGCAATAACTATCTATACCCAGATTTACTAAATGTACATTCCATATTCTTGGTTATACCAGCGAAGGAAGAGAGAGGAATTGAGGAACTGTTGGTAAGAGAGTGTAAGTGCATGCACATGCAACTTATCTCAGTTCATAATAGCAAAGTCATGGGAGAGAGGAAGAAAGCACAAGCATCTGTCGGTAAAAGAGAGTGTGTGTGTGTGTGTGTGTGAGCGATTCAACTTCTATCGCTTCATACGGCAAAGCCGTGGGGGAGCGAAAGTCCAGTCGAGTAATGATATTGATGGCAATAATATACAGTATGGACATTTAAAAAGATTCAAGATAATAAAGTAAATACAGATCACACATGTAACTAGCTATCACTAGCAATAGTTATGTAAAACTGCAGATCGATAGCTAAACAGTAGACTCCATTCAGACTTATACAAGTGTGATATCATATTGGGATGTGTGTGTGTGTGAGAGAGAGAGAGAGAGAGAGAGAGTGAGAGTGTGTGAGAGAGAGTGTTAGAGAGAGAAAGAGAGTCAGAAAGAAGGGGTGAGAGAGAGAGAGAGAGAGTGTATGTGTGCGTGTGTGTGTGTGTGTGAGAGAGAGAGAGAGAGCATGTGTGCAACATCTAGTCAATGTGTGTGCATGCTTGCAAGTTGTATTGCTTCATAACAGCAAAGCCAACAAACCCAAAAGCAGCAGCAATGCTATTAAAGTAGAAAATCATACCCAAATTCTGTCGCACCAGGTTATCTGCAACAGGCCGCGAACATATACAACAAGCTTTCTGCATGTTAAACACATAAGACAGCATTAACAAATATATTACAGCAAGCAATGCCTCAGTAATATGAACATAGATCTTGCACGCATATATTTGTGTTACATATAAAGTAAAATCATTTGTAATATTATCCATTTGTAATATTATCCAAAAAGTAAAGACTGACTAATCAAGTAGCTTGAGATTGGTTAGTCTAAAGCTCTCTCTATGAAGCTCAAGTTTACCTTGCATACATGAAGTTAGCCTCCCTGACACCACCTTTATTGGCTAACAATGGAATACAGGTCCAGTGGCATACACAGAAACAATTTTTCGTGGGGAAGAAATTGAATAGAACTAGACTTTCAGCATGTGTGATGCGCATGCAACAAATAGTGCAACATAATTGATTTGCAAACATTAAAACATGTTTAATTAGATAGGCATGGACATAAAATTGATAAACTCAACCTAAAATTTGATTAAGAAAAGAATTAGTTGTCTTATTTTTACATTAAAAAATTTGATCCTTTTTTTGAGGGAAAAATATCATGATCATTAAGCTTAAATTAGTAATATTATAGTGCAAAGAAAACGAAAGGGAAATAGCTCACTTGAGCTGATTCCCTCCATGTTAAGCCCCTTTGAAAGCCTTAAATACTGGTAAAGTTCTCTAAGAAAATCACTGCATCCAACATACTTAGCTCACAAGAGGATTCTCTCATTATTATTGCCTTCATAGACAATGACATCATGCCCGAATAAATTGAGAGGTGTTTTGGCCGCTTTCGGGCATCATTTAACACAATCAACTTCCCTATTTGTTTTTTCTTTTTTTAAGTAGTTAAAATATATCCCAATTATTTTTTCTATACAACCTGGCTTAGTCTCCAGAGAAGCATAATTTAAACTTGCACCCTCTCTATCAGATTTAAAGAATTGTCTGTTTTTTTATTATCGGGGAAATTTGGTTTAAGCTCTACTTTGTTATCACATTTGGACTTAGCCCCTCATCTTGAGAAATTATGTGATACACCCCTAAGTCTCAATAGAATTTGGAAAAAAAAATCCTGAAGCATATTTTAAAGGTATTTTAGTTCAAATATGGAATACTAAATAGATAAATATGCTGTATTTTTTATTTAAAAAAGAAGGTTCCTACTGTACCTGTTTATTTGGAGACTAGTATCAAAATAATTTGGTATTTTATAGTTTTTAAAAATCTCAAAAATTAATAAATAAAACACTTGAATCTGTTATTTTTTGCTACATATAAACTGGATATAAATTAAATTTATAGTCATAAGATTATAAATTAGTCACTTATTAGTTATGTAACTAATTGATAAGTAGAAAAATGATCATGAACTTAATTAGCTAATTGTTATATTCTTAATTTACAATAATTAAAATTAAATTTTCTATCTTTGATAATAACGAAATTAATTTAAAAATAGTTATTACGTCGGAAGTTTAATCATTTACGTTAATTCTTGATTTTAACAACAAAATTAATAATTAAATTAAGCTTAAAAATAAATAAGTTTAAAACACACATTTTTTATTTAATATAAAAAATACAAACATAAAGGTGGCGAATGACATTTTTATACTATGTAAACTTATCTCTATTTAATTTTTATTTTGTAATTTAGACACATTAATACAACTATATAAAAGATATTTCTTGAAAAACAATGAAGAAAATTGTTTTTGATATCTTTTTGCCAAAATAAATTTCATTCCGTAAACTAAAACATATAAAACCTTTGGGCATTATTTTTGAAATAAATAACAGAGGGGATTATTTCTTGATCAAATTACAAATGAGCATTTATCAATGAATAACTATTCTTATTGAGGATAAAATGTTATAATACAGGTAAAATGAGTTGGAGGGGTATTTTCCAAAATTTTTGAGGAACTCAGGGGTGTGCCGTATAACTTTTTTGGATGAGCAGTTTAGTCTAAATGTGTTTACAAAGTAGGGTTAAACCAAAATTTTCCTTTACATTATTTAGCCACTATCAAAAATTTTCTTGCATTAAGAGAGAAAGCATTTCACAACAGATATAATTAAGCAGTTTTTACCATTAAAGAAAAATTTCACAATTTCTTTAGCAAAAATTGACAAGAAATATCGATCATAAAGCATGTTTCTCACAAATTTCTTTTTATTTCAAGGTAAATTGCGCAAAACAGACCATTAGTTTCGCCAGGTTGAAATTATATCCTCTAAACTTTTAAACTAGTGGATGACATGCCCTTAGAAAGTTTACCATGTTACTCGTTTAATATAAGAAGTTTGTTGCATCACTCTCCCTTTTCCCCCACCCCCCTAGGACTTACTTCTTTTACTCTCTTCCCTCTCCCCTCCCTCTATTTTTCTGTCTTCTATCTTGTCTCTCTCACGTTTTTTTTCCTCCCATCCCCATCTTCTCTATTATTTTTTTAAAAAAAATCTTTTGGAACTTGAGAAAAGAGAAAATATTAGAGATAAAAAAGAAGATAGGGAAACGAGTGAAGAGAGAATAGATATGGAGGACAAAGGAAGAGAAAAAGAAGAGAGGAGAATAGGAGAGCCAAGAAAGACGAAAAAAATGAGAGGAGAGAGAAAAAGGTAAAAGAGAAGTGTGAGAGAGAAGAAAAAAGAATGATTGAAGCCGAAAGAGATAAACAGAATGAAGAGAGAAGAGAGTGAGAAAAAGAGAGTTGCAGAGAGCACACTGTATTTTAAGGGTAATTAGAAAATTAATATTAAAATTTAATGGTGCTAATTTTTCATAGGTAATTCTTTATAGGTGTCATCCACTAGTTTTAAAGTGTATAGGGTACAAGTTCCACTGAGGCCAAACCACAAGGGTATTTTGTGGAATTTTTTCATTATTTTACTATGCAGCTGAACTCAAAAAGTCTCATAAATACAAATAACTCAAGGACTAAAACTAATGGAAAATTGGAAATTGTGATGATCTTAATGCCTACTCTTAATCTATGATGTCATATGTTCTACACATGCAGATTCTCATCGTCCCAAACTCAAACTGGATTAGCATTCATTACCAGCATCTTGAAATATTTCTAATTTCAGTAAGGAAGATCTAAATGACACAGAATGATCATAATGGCTGCATGATAAGCATGTCTCTAAAACGCACCATTCTGAGAACATGCTGCATTCCTCCGCTTCCAAAAGAATGTCCACATGGTAATATCATTGCATCATCCATCAAAACTCCTCTAGAGGAAAACACGGGCCACAAGAAGCTGATTTAGCAACTAAGACATATAAAACACCACATATAACAATAACAAGCAAATGTATGTAATGCTCACCAAGTCGAATTCAGGTACCATCAACATTAATCATGAGAAGGATAATAGGTAGTCGGAGCATCAAGAACATAAAACAACCAGCAGTAACATATTAACTCAAAAAGAAAAAACAATATTTAATAAGAAAAGAGATTGGTAGTAGGCCATGATCCCACTAGATATTGAATGTCCACCACTTAGAAGAAGGTTTCTGATGCACAATGCATGCTTCGTACATATCTAGAGAAAGTTGATTTGGATACAATTAAATCTAACCATGACACCTGTAATAACCCTTAATTTTCATTAGACATAAATAAATAAATAAACACAATAATAAATATAACCTTTCACTTTGTATAACCTCCAAAACTTTAATATTCTATAACTCCTAAATTTTTCATCTTCTCCAAATCTTTAATTTTCAATAGACATAAATAAATAAATAAACACAATAATAAATATAACCTTTCACTTTCTATAACCTCCAAATCTTTAATATTCTATAACTCCTAAATTTTTCATCTTCTCCATTATTTCAACAATGAAACTCCCATATTTAATTCTCAAAATTAAGCCCTCCACATTAATTTAAAACCTTTCAAATACTTAATTCCCAATTATAATCCTATACAAACCTCTAAATCAAAACACATTTTACTCATTCTTAAACATCATTCTCTAAAATTCTCTCTTCCTCTCACATCGCCGGAGCACCATTGAAGCCGCCACTAGAGTCGCCACCATCAAAGCCACCACTTTGCCCGAAATGAACGCATTTCTCATCATCTTTTCACATCTTGAATTCTCACCGTTTTGTCAAAATATTAGTAACAAACTCTTTTTTTTTTTTATTAGATTAAACTATTGGATCTTAGAACTAGTTTACTCATTATCCAATAACCCTAATGACTTAATAATAATATCCACTATTTTATAAACCTAATAAAATAGAGTCAAATCTATTTCCTAGTTTCCGACCCGTCCGTTAAGATTAATTAACTTTCAAATTAATTTTTAGTGCATTATAAATATTAGAAAAATTTCTAAAAATCATCTAAATTCATATTAATCTATTGTTAATATTCTTAGATTTTTTTTAATGTGTAGATTGCTCCGTTGATTGAAATTGGGAAACGAACTCCAGGTGAGTTCATTTTTGGACTCACTAAACATACTAGTTTCTTTATAAAAATATTATTTCCATTATATTGTTTAATTTGTAGAAATATTATTATAAGTGAAACCATCGATATTACTATTGTTTCTTTACTCTATTAGAAATTCAATTATTCTTGTTATTGATGATCGCATGTTAATTTACATAGTATAGTTAGATTTTATAATAATCAAAATATACAATATTTTATAAATCACATAAAAACTATAATTATGGAAATATACTGTTTGCGATATCATTTTGTATCGGTGTCTAGAAAAATTACCTTGTATGCTAGTTCTTTAATTAAGAAACGTGCAACGCATGAAAAACCTCCCAGTATCCATACACTTGCCTGACCGATATCTTTATAATGTCTCAAATCAGTAACTTTTAGATATACCTAATTGTGATTTATTGAAAAAAATATAAACTGAACAGACTCTATAAATCATGTTAACAAATTAAGAAAAAACCAATTGAAATATTGTACCTGATATAATTAATATACAAGTTACGAAAACCAAAATTTAGACCTACATGGACTATACCTAAATGACACTGAGTTAGGGGAGAAACTGAATAATGGAAATATACTCTGTTTCGGCTGTAAACTTGTTAAGTTGTACAACTGAATATTTCGCACACCATGAGTGCGTGATGATTTGCTGGATTATACCTGACTATAATTCATGTTTGCCTGACGGCAGGTCCGACTCAGCACCGAACAATCCATGTGACCATTTCCTGTATCTATACAGGAAACAATCGAAACAGTGGTATCCCATTAGTTAGCTTTTTCCAATTAGATGATATTCTAGACAAAAATATCTCTATTATAAAGTTGACTTCACTATAATGACATTAAAATAACCTAAATTAATTGACATCATTATTACAGACATCTCATTCCATATTTTCTAAAACTTGTGTTATTATTATATTTGGACATAACCATTATATTTTATATTCTTTCTGCGTATTTTATTTTGGTCGCAATCTGACGACCTGGGTGTGCATGCCCAAATTTACCGATTGACATGTCAAAACTGACACAAAATCTGGTATACTGTGAAGATCATGTTGAAACCCAATAATGGATTAGAGATTTTCTACTTTTTTTGTTTAATTTTATTATATTTTATTTCAGTTGTATCTAAACTTCATTCCAATAAATAAAAAGTCAAACTTTTGTTAAATTTTTCTATCGTAATTAATGAGTATTATTGTGGCAAATTTATTGAGATTTTAGCATATTCAAACAGAATATGTTGTCGGCACCTATTACACATGCTCGTATATCATATATCAGGAGCGGGGCGTGACAACACCCCTAACTCGAATAGTCCCACATCGGATATGAAACAAAAGTTAGTGTGTTTATAATGATTTAGTGTGTTTATAATGATTCTTATCAATCAATACAGTAATCATACTTTCAAGGGAATAATCCGTAGTTAATTATAAACGATTTTGACTCTTGTTATTCTACCTGAGGCTTAGCATATTCAAATCAAATATGTTGTTGATACATGTTCCATGTACTCGTATACCGTACACCAGAAATTGGGCATAGTCTATCTGAATATTGATATTCAGACCATTCAATCTAAAGTTATAGAGGACTCACAACAACAAGTCAATTAAGAATTGTCTTTCAGTATTACAATCAATATAATAGGCTCACTTATAGAGTTCCCCACATAATCCTCTTATAAAAAGTTCCATTGCCTTCCAACAAATGCTTCAGATACTTAAGCTGCGTAATTGTACTTTCATAGAAGTAAAATGAAATATGCACATTTACATGTATCGACTTATAATGAATGCTAATGGCTTTTATTAGTGTCTTCTTATCTCTATCTCATCAATTTTCTCAGTGAAAAATGTCGAGTACCACCACAAAGAAGGTATGATTGGCACGTGTAGACAACTTGCTAGGTTATCAGAATATTATAGAATGATTGTAGCTGTCCAAACTAAATATATGCTAATGTAAAGATTAAACAAACTAACAATTCATTAATTCCATTAAGTCCCTATAAGTTTTCCTATTCAATAGAATGTGGAAGTTTAAGATTCTACAGGTTGGAAGAAGATTTATGATACCACGAAGAATTATAATTTCATAAATAATTACCCTTTCATAAGCAATGAAGGTACATACAGATTGAATATTCAAACTCAGTTCACTTTGTATGAAAAAATGCAAAAAACTCAGTTCAGTTAACAAGGAAAACACGAGAAACAAGCAGTATGAATGCCAAGTGGAGCTTCATTTAATGCCACAGATTCATCACATATTTATAAAACTATGTCCAAGGCAGTGGCAGTTCCAAGTAAAGTGAGAGAAAGGAACGAAACTGTCTAAAATTGATTTTCCCATCAATCAGGATGAACTTTACATGCGAGCACAAAGTGATAGCATTCTCTTCCTTTCCATGTTGCTTTCTATCCCATATCTCCATAAACCAAACACAGCCTAAAGTACAATGCAATGTGCATATGAGAGAATTCATTCCCATTAAAAAACGATGATTGCAGTCTTCCTATTAAATTAGCTCCAACAAAACAAAAGCCATAAACATAACACCGAAAACCAGTAGCAAACTCACGTTATAGGATCCGACAAATGCGTCCTCAGAGACTCCCCCGGATCAACCAGCATCCCAGCCTCCTTCCTCCCACCATCCCCATACCCATTTTCTCCCCTCATCTCCTTCTGAACCGAACCCGAACAGTCTCCCCCATTCATATCCTGTGCAGAATACAGTTCAGGCTCTACAACTGTAATTGCATTCTCATAGTTACTCACTCTCCCATGCTGCGCCTGAGGCTGCTGCTGCTCACTCAAGTTAAAATCTTTTCCCATCATTCCTCTAATCAATCCTGCAAATTTCAAAAAAATTAACATAATTACATCACCAAAATTAACCAAAACAAACCAAAAAAAGGACTTTCTTCACTCACCAAATGGAGAATGCCGCTCGTTTAAATTTCTCGCCTTCTCGCAGTTCCCTTTATCTGAGCTACTCTGTACACTACAGCTACTATTATTCCCATTCTTCACATTATTATTGTGATTCTCATCAAGGTCATAATCATCATCAACATCATCCTCATCGTCCTCATCGTCCTCACCGTCCGATCCGTCGGTCTGCAGCCCATCCTCAAGATTCCAGCTAGGGTTCTTCGATGCGTACTGCGAGCCCCCGAACCCACCGCCGCCTCCGCTGGCCTTCCTCGGTGCGGTGTGGTCGCCGCCGGTGGCGGCGCGCGAGAAGTGGATCGCCTCGTCCTGGAACATCATGCGAGAGCCCAGCCCGTTCTCGATCCGCTGAGGGTCGTCGGCCGCCATGGATCCGAAACCCTAGATGAAATACCTCGATCGAGGAGAAAGCGGGCGGCGCATTGCTTTATCTCGAGTGAGACTTCAGATTAGGGATCTGGGGCCGAATTTGTTGGAATCTAGGGTTTTGTTGGCCATTTTTGGAGAGGAAATGGAGGGCAGAGAAATTGGGGTTTCTTCTTGTTTTTTTTTTCTTTTTTCTTCTTTATTATTATTTTTTTTTTCTAACGAGGATCTCTCGACAGAGGGGACCAGCGTTGATTATGTGGGGCCCGCTTTCGAGTGGCCTGGTGGACCCGGGGGAGTTCGTTGGTGGGGGGATGGAAGCCTCGGTTACCTCGCTTTTTTTGGACCGTTAGGGTTGGTCATGAAAAGTATTTTTGGCCGAACTTTTTTCTTTTTTTTAATAAACGGTGGGGATTTCATTGACGGTTTGCTTTTTTTTTTCTTCTAATTTTGTTGGTTTTTTCAATTTTGGGTTTTTTTAAAATTAGATACTCAAAATCCTCAATATTTATACACATATTTCTTCAATCATAATATTCACATACTCTTTGTAACTTGAATTAAGATGCTTCTTATTTTAAATTTTGAATATAAATCTTTATAAAAAACTAAAAAATTGAAGGTCATTATTGATCTAAATAAAAAATTTTAAAAGATAAAGATTCAGTTTTTGAGAAGTTAATAATTACAAGAAGCAGGATAATTTTTCTTTCTCGACAATACAATCTTTTTGCATTTAAATTTCCCATCGTAAATCTTACATTATTTGAACATATTATATTAGGAGTTACACTCTTTGAATACTCAAGTTGGGCTTCCTAGTAAGTGTCACGGACACATCATTATGAAATATTTTGGTGGGATAATCGGTGGGGTTTAATAATGACCATTCGCTATTTTAGTTGATTCCATATCTAATAGTTTCTAGAAAGATTTTTATTTTTTAGACATAGAAAATTACTATTGAGCTAAAGTAAAACTCGACAATTGTAAATTAACATGACATCATGCGGAAGGGGGCAAATCTATGGCCCAAACGTTATGTATCTTTGCGAAGGTTATGTATCTTTGCGAAGGATCTGCTCTCAATTTTCATAGGTAAGAGTGATATTTAGTTGAGCCAAATATCACGGTCTTTTCCCAACGTGAATATATTCATGGGAAATAACATTTCTTCGTCTTAATTTTGAGTGGAAACGTGAAGTTTTTTATTGTGTAATACAGAAAATACCCACACCAATGGAATCAATAAATATTGGATTGAAATAAAATCACCGGTAAAAATATCCTCACTTAAATTGATTCCTGCAGAGGCCTTGCAAATGCTACATCAAGTAATGTTTAAGGTTCTATCGGATAACTAGCTTCTTTGACTCTTTGGATGCAGAGCTCGAAGTTGCACTAAATTAATAACAAAAACAACTTTTACAATCTATAAAGAATGAGATTACCATGATGATTGGCTTCTTCGATTCTTTGGATGCAGAGATTGAAGTTTCACCCAATTTGTATGGCAATCGAAATTAAAAAGACTAATGAGCAAGTTTATCAAATCCTTGAATACGTCACATCAAATTTCGATAAAAAAAAAAGAAGATAATTGCTTCATCATCTTAATTTGAAACAATCGAAGCATTGATTATTATTTAACTTTGTAAAATAAACACTTTTATCACAAAATTCATCTCTATGATCGTTATACTGCAAACTAGCACATCTTAGGCCCTCGTATAAATAATAAATTTTTAAATTTCAAGTACTTGGATATTTTTCGGACATAGTCTCTACACATAACATCACAAAACACATTTTACTTTTAGTTAGTTATTGAAACTATATTTAGCAGGAGAGGATGCCAAAATTGTGAATATAAAAAAGAAATAAATTAGGATATGTTTTGTAAAAGAGTGATATATTAAACTAAGAGAAAGATGAGACACAAGGTCTATTTCCCACAAAAACTATAGATGCATGAATGGTTAATATCACATGCGATACCAACATATTTATTCGAAGAACGTGTTTGGGCTTGTTCAAATATGCTCCCATTTATCAATGTAATAGCTCTATTTTTTTGTTATAAGTATCTATTATGGTGCATCAATCGGGTTAGAAATTCTAATTCGATTATTCAATAACCGATTTAATTTTTGACCATTTTATATCAAACTCTATAACTTAAAATGACCTTTCGACGTCGGAATCATCAATTTTCTATTATTTAGACTTATGGTGATTTTCTTGGAATTTTATAATAAAGTCCTAAAATTAGCAAAAATATTAGTCGCCCATTAGTAATAATCAGTCCTTTGATAATTTTTATTTTATAAACCATATATCCAAAATTATTTTGCAAATTATGCCATTACCACCTCGTTTTATTCTAACTTTAATGTTTTTTTTTATTTTCCTGGAAACTCTAAAAATGCGGAACTGGGACCCAATTATAATATTAATTTCCTTTCCTACATCAAAACCCTAGCTCCTTTTTGTTTTTTCTCCTTGGCCAGCTGATTTAGTTGGGAGGCCACATTGAAAATGTATGTTCGCAGAAATTTGTCCATTTAAAGAGTTAATCATTATGCTCCTATTTTAAGGGGAATAAAAGTCCTCTTTTTTATTCCACTCTCTCTTGTCCTCACACAAACTCTCATCTTTCTTCTAAAGTTTTGGCAATAATAATCAAAGCTGAAGAGGAAGCGGCGGAAGGGGAGCAATCATAGGAGTTTAGGGCTGAGTATGATCTAAACCCAATTTTCTTCATAATTCTTGATGTTATTCAATGTAAGATAATGTAATCTCCCATTTTTCTACTGCTCTAGAAAATATTATACACTACCAGCGGGCATGTCCTAAAATAGTTAACATGCACGAGACTAAAATTACTTTCGCAATATAAACTAAGAGTCAATTTGGTAAGCAGAAATAATAGATATATTATTAACATTAATATAAGAAAGATAATTACAATATCCATAAGCATATATTAAATATAAATACAAGGACTGGATACTTAAGTGTGTCTATTATATGAATCAAAATATTGCCCATGAACAAGTACAAGAGAAACATTCGATACATAGATATAAATCAGATAGTGGAGAATGATTGAGCTAAGTCTACAGAAGAGCTCTATGTCTGGTAACTGAACTACTGATATCGTATGTGATAGACCTGAAAGATAGGTGCCCTTATGAACTTCTGTTGGTATGAGCCCGATTCTAGTCCAGTAATGATGTAATGGCTTGTTCCACCGAGATCCAATATCCATAGCAAAGGTGAGACGAATAGACTAGATGCCTGTTGCAGATCACCCGCATCAACTTTCATATGTCACGATTAATCTGATCGGGTTTTGATCCTTCCAGCATGATTAACTAAATTACCACATGAAATTGATACTGGTTAACTGTGTCTCACCCGTCTGACCACACCTTGTACACTACACTGTACCGATATTGCTACCAGACTCTATACTAGACGCTAGAGACTCCATCCTACCTGCAACCTAGGGTTTAGAAACTAGGGAGTTAAACCTCCCAAGTAGAATATATAGAGAAAGAACAATTTACTATAACAATATAAGAGAAACAACGTAAGATCGTGATGTGTTGGTGTCAACCATAATGGTCAAGGTCAAATACAGATGTAAATAGACATGAACAAATAGTCGGTATAATATGCAAGTAAGTACTAACAGTAATGAGTTAGTAATAATGTCATGTGTCCAGATCGCAGGTCACGTCCTATATCAGTCATTAGAAATTACGAGTTAAATAAAATACGTGCTGGATCCAATAACATAGAAGTGCCCATGCATATCCATGGTCCAACCATAATCCTGATTGTAAACCATGATGTATAACTAGACATTGTAAGATAGATACTGAACTATATAATAGTTTCGCATATATCACTCTAGAATACTAAAAAAATTATCTGTGCATATACTGTATAGTTACTACTACAATAATGGTTCCTGACCCCTAGTTAACCTACTGTCCTTATCTATCTAATATTTTCTTCATTTTTTGCATCCAAATATGTAATACGCATGATGTACTAGGACACCATCACATAACTCAAAAATGCACGCGTATGTTTTCAAGAATCAAAAACTAAGAATCATTCTTCATTGTTAAGTCTAGACCATGTACATATTTTTCATAGCCATAAAATTCCAAGTCCATGCTTCTTAACCATATTCCTTTTATCATGGTCACCATGTACCATGGTGTGATTAATCATGTTATGTATCATGCAGTCAGAGTTAGTTTCATGCATCATGTGGCATAACAATTACCATGCATCTTATAGAGTTAGTAGTATTATGTTGCTATACATGTAAATAACAACTGTGCATTGAAGAAGCCTCTCGAGTTAGTTGTAATATCCATCTCTTGTTTCCTACCTTTCGATACCAACAATAACCATCTTATGTTTCAAAAGAAAAATAAGGAGCTCAAGTTTATAATTTATCTTTCGGGAAAAAAAGAAATAAAAAAAAGAGGTTGGGTATAGTTGGCAACAAAAAAACCATTCTAACATCTTTTACTAAATAATAGTAATACAACAACAGTTTCAAGTAACTAATTCCAAAGTGTGCACATAAAATCGATAAAGTAGATTAGGATCACAGACTAAGCTTGTAGTATGACGATAACTAGATAGGAAAAAAATGAGCAGTTTCTTTCATTAGTTACAAGATTGATATTACAACTCTGAATGTTCAGTGTTTGCTAGTATTTATAATATCTTGAGTGATCATAAAGCCTCATATAAGGAGCAAACGTGGCACAATGCAAATACAACTGCTCGTAATCAAGCCAGTAGATTGCATTTATCATGTCTTCTTCACCCAAAAAAGATCATCATGATTACACTAGAGTATCTCAATTATAAGACCAAACCAAAAATAGCAATAAAAATAAGCTTTTCACTACTGTCATAATACATATGGTGGAGCACAGACACTTCAAGTGAGTGTCATATTTGTGTCATATATGTATCAGACACCGTCGCTTATATTATACTTACCAATACATTGAATACACCGAATTCATGTCAGATTTTAAGAATCTAAAAACTTACATTTCAAATGTGTCCTTTTTCAAAAGTTCATACGAATCACATGTCGTATCCATATCCAAAAAGCAATAAAGATCACGTATTAAGCACTATGGTGTCATCCATTGTCTAATAAAATAAAAAATTCTTTTGACATAAAATTGATACTAAGTTAATAGGCTCTAAATGTCTTGCAAAGATAGATATTTTAAATATTTTATTCAAGACATTTGACTATTGGATTAAATTCGGATTTTTTTCTTAATATAATTACTTGCTTTCTCCCTTTTTATTTTAGAAAACATGTCTTAATAACTGCACATTTTGATACGCATTATATATATTGCATACATAAATACATCAGTATGTCATCGTGTCCCTGTGCCGTTATATCATACTTTTGTAGGGTTTATCTTGTCCCCGTATTCATGTCATATCGTATCTCTGTCTTATGTCTATATCCATACTTCATTAAATACATACACCATTCCAACCTCCAGTAATAACGTAGGAGGTACTCGTAATGTTACTTCTGATTCTCAACAATTCCTCCCTAGGAAATTGTACACGAAATCACTAGTTACCTTCTTCAACATCAATGACCCTGGTTTTGCTTTCACAACAGAATATCCCAATATAAATATGATCCCTGCCTCTCGTACCTCCAGCAAGTCCTTCATAAACAAGTTCTTCCATCATTCCCTTACCAATCTTAATGCTAGCATTGTCTTCAACTAGAAATCTAACCTTTTTTCTGATCACCGGTAAGATTGTACCATCATGGGATCAAATTACAACAACACCCTCACTTGGATCATTTGCCTGTAGGTAAATTGATTCAAGTTTTATAAAGACAAAAAGGTTGAAGACAAGTTCAGACTCAAATATGTCAATGTTATGGTGAACAAGTTCTTCCATCATTTCCTTACCAATCTCAAAACTAGCATTGTCTTCAACTAGAAATCTAACCTTTATTCTGATCACCGGTAAGATTGTACCATCATGGGATCAAATTACAACAACATCCTCACTTGGATCATTTGCCTGTAGGTAAATTGATTCAAGTTTTATAAAGACAAAAAGATTGGAGACAAGTTCAGACTTAAATATGTCAATGTTGTGGTGAACGTCACAGTAACCATAGCGCACAATCCAGTGGTAGGAGCGGTGAGATGGTGGGCCCACAAGCCTGATAAGATGCCACTCAGCAAGTGTGACGAAAGGGACCAGAACATATTTTACTCAAAGGAAGACAAGGATGTGGTGGTAACTAGTATCACTGTGATCACTGCAAGTCCTGAATATATGTGCCATTAGATATGTATCAGTGAATATCTTATAATTAAAATTACCTAGACTATAAAGAGGTTAAGAGATTGATTAAATTATGGCATACCTTTTTCATTGAATAAATTTTAATATATACACAATCTCTAATATAGGGAAAGTCAACAAATATAGAACATATCTAATGTAGGAAAAATCAACAAATCTAGAAAACTAATATCCTATAAATTAGAGATTACACAAGATCTTAACAAATCTAGAAAATTAATATCCTATAAATTAGGGATTATACAAGATCTTAATTATTTAAATTATAACAAAATAAGATTTTAGATTGGCAATTTGTTACGTATCTGTATCATGCCCCCGTAAGATAGAGCACCGAGAGATGATTCCAATCTTGTTTGCCAATTGTTGAAAATGAGAATAGGGAAGAGGCTTGGTGAGTACATTTGTTAACTGATCAGCTGATGAGACATGAGCAACCCGAAGAGAACGCCCTTGAACTTGTTTCCGAATGAAGTGGTAGTCTAGAGCAACATGTTTCATGCGAGAATGAAAAACTGGATTTGAGCACATATTAGTCGCACCAATATTGTTGCAGTAGATAATCGGTTGCTGAGGTAGGGGAATATGAAGCTCGGTGAGATGAGAGCAAATTCAACGAATTTCAGTAGCTGTAGTAGCAAGAGCTTGGTACTCGGCCTCGGTAGAGGAGCGGGCCACCGTCCGTTGTTTCTTTGAATTCCAAGAGACAGGGTTTCGACCCAAGTAGATGAGATAGGCACTGGTGGAAGTAAAATCATCTTTGTTACCAGCCCAATCTATATCTGAGAATACATGTAGAGATAGCGGGGAGTTCTAATAGATGACAACGTCGTGATCAATAGTGCCACAAAGATACTGTAGTAGACGTTTGGCAGTAGTCCAATGATCAGTCTTGGGGCAATGCATAAATTGGGACAGCTTGTTGACCGTGTAAGCAATATCCAGGCGTGTGAGGGACAGGTATTGGAGACTGCCAATAATAGCCCCATATTCAGTTGGATCAGACATTGATGAGCCAGAGTGAAGAGTAAGAATTGAAGTAGTGGCAAGTGGTGTGGACACTGGTTTGGCATCGGTTATGTGAGTGCGAGAAAGGAGATCATGGATATAGCGGCGCTGAGAGAGAAAGATGCCATGCGGATGTGGAGTAACTTCAACCTCAAGAAAATAGGACAGTGGACCAAGAACATTGAGGGAGAATCTGTTGGAGAGAATATGAATGAACCTGTGTGCAGCTGCGTCATTGTTCCCTGTGATAATGATGTCATCAACATAGACCAAGAGATAGATCATAATTTCAAAAGTGTTGTAGACGAATAGGGACATGTCGGCATGAGAAGTAGTGAAGTCGAAAGTGACAAGAAATTGACGTAGCTCATGGTACCATGCACGAGGGGCTTGTTTGAGACCGTATATGGTTTTGCGTAATTTGCAGACATCATGAGGGTGGTCGGTGTCAATGAATCCCTGTGGTTGTGTCATAAATACGTCTTCTGAAAGGGAGCCTTGGAGAAATGCATTGTTGACATCAAGTTGTCGCAGTGATCAGCCACGAGTGACAGTAAGGGAGAGGACAAGTCTGACTATAGTTGGTTTGACAACCGGACTGAAGGTGTCATGGTAGTCAACACCCGGGCATTGGTGGAATCCCTTGGCAATAAGGTGTGCTTTGTACCTGTCAACAGAGCCATCAGATGAATGTTTAGTTCAAAAAATCTACTTGCAGCCAATCACGTTTTGAGACGGATGAGATGGAATAAGGTCCCATGTCCCATTGCGAACAAGAGCATCATACTCCTCAGACAAGGCCTGATGCCATTTGAGATCTTTAATGGCCTGGGTCACTGTAGAGGGCTCAAGGTCATATTAGGTAGAGAGTTGCGCAGTGAGATTAAGTTTTTGGATTGGTTTTCGAATTTTGATTTTGGATCGAGTGACTATACCATGAGACTAAGGAGGAATGGGTGTGTGATCTAGTGGCTATGGCGATTGGAATACAGTGGAGGCGGATGTTGCATTTGGGAGGGCTGGTAGGCGTCGGGGCATGAGAAAGGTGGAGTCGTGGCATTGGGGCTCGGTGTTGGGGTGCCGCGGCACGGAGAGGTTGGAGCGTGGCGCTGAGGGTCGGGTTTGATGGGAGAGAGGAGTGCCTTGATGGCAGGAAAATGGTGGTGGAGGTGGCTGTGGAGTATTGAGTGGATTCCGGCTCAAGAGTAATAACTAGTGTGATGGTGGCTGGAGACATAGACTCAGAAGAGAACGAGGCGGAGGATGTGGAGGAGGGACGTGGAAGATTGGACTGAATGGTTTTGAATGGCATGATTGACTCGATGAATTTTACATGACGAGATGTGTATAGGCGTGAAGTGACAGGATCAAGGCATAGATAGGCACTTTGGGTGGAGGAGTAGCCAAGAAAGACACAAGGAGTGGAACGAGGAGCTAGTTTGTGTGAGGAATACGGACGCAACCAAGGATAACACAGACAACCAAAGCTCTGAAGTTTGGAGTAATTTGGCAGTGTACCAAAGAGCTTGGCATATTGTGAGAAGAGATAGAGTGTGGGAGTAGATAGACGATTAATGAGGTAGACAGCAGTGGAAAAGGCATACGACTAGTACGATAAAGGCATGGACGCATGTGAAAGAAGTGATAAACATGTTTCTACTATATGACGATGACGACGTTCAGAGTACCCATTATGCTCAGGAGTGTGTGGAGGTGATATTAGGTGAGATATTCCATTAGAACTGAGAAATGATGAGAGTGCTTAGTATTCCCCCGTTATCAAAATAAAATGTGATGAATTTTCTTTTGAAGAAGTTTTCCACTAGTGATTTGAAACGAGCAAAGACGTCATAGACGTCAGATTTTCTTTTAAGTGGATAAAATCATGTGTATTTTGTGAAGTGATCAATAAAAATAAAATAATATTTAAAATCACCAATAGAGCGTCTAGGGGATGTCCACACATCAAAAATATAATTCCAAGCGGCAAAGTAAAGACAAGAGTGGATATAGAAAATGGTAACTTGCGACTTTTATTGCATTGACACGCATTGCAATGAAAATTCAGAGATGATGGACTTGAGACGTCTAATTGAAAAGTAGAAACAATATGCCTAAGAATTGTTAACAATGGATGGCCTAAACGATGATGCCACTCGGTCGAAGTGGTCTTGACAGTTGAGAAAGCTACCAGTGGAGAAGATTTTATAGAGTTGACCGGCCATTCATACATACCATCCTTAGTCCGACCTTGTAAAAGTGTTGCCCCCGTGTGAAGATCCTTCACAAGAAATGAAATGGGTAAGAATTCAATAGAAGTGTTATTGGATTTGAAAAATTGAGAAATAGAAATAAGATTTCTATGCGTGTAAGGAACACAAAGCACATTATGAAGAGAAAAGGAATGTGAGGGAGTGTGTAAAGATGTAGAACCAGTGTGGGAAATAGTGAGACCCGTGCCATCACCGATCACAATGTCGTCAGTCCCTAAATAAGGTGCATGAATGGAAAGATTGCTCAAATTGGTGGTGACATGATGCGATGCACCACGATCAAGAAGCCAATTGGAGCCTTAAGAATTGTCCGTAATTGCAATATTGGTACGTGGTTGCCAAGGAGATGGAGCACGAGGTTACCATTATCGAGAAGCTCGTGACTGTGGAGTTGACTATGGATTCATTGGTGTCAAGTGAAATAGAGAACATTGTTGAACAGTGTGTCCTTGAGCACGACAGTCTTGACATTTTCCAAGATAAGGCCGAGGAGGGGGCGGTCAGACCGCACATTGGAGTTGGATATGAAAAGTTGATTGTTGTCATTGGCCATGGCTGGAACTATGTGTAATGGCGACCTGGCACCGCGGCTTTGTGATATGGGCGCTGCAACACTAAGATTTGGGAGGCTGGCGCTGCGACGACGTGGGCGTTGCGATGCTGAAAGCTGGCGGCTACTTGTGCACGAAAAATGCTAGGGTTTCGTGAGAGGAGGAGAGAGAGGTTCAGAAAAGTTACTCTGATACCATAAAGAGGTTGAGGGATTGATTAAATTATGGCATACCTTTTTTATTGAATAAAATTGAATATATATACAATTTCTAATGTAGGAAAAATTAACAAATCTAGAACAATCTCTAATGTAGGAAGAGTCAACAAATCTAGAAAACTAATATTCTATAAATTAGGAATTACACAAGACCTTAATTTTTTAAATCATAACAAAATAAGATTTTAGATTTGCAATTGATTACGTATCTTTATTAAACTATAAATTTCAGGGACAAATCCTATAGATAGTAAAGTAAAAATAGTACATCTAAAAGAAAATTTGAATATTCACGCCATTAATCCCAACCAATAAAATCATCCATCTACAGTCATTAAGAATGCGACATAAAGACCTTTCATAGGACCTATACTGTAAGCATGAACGTGAAGCTTCTTCTCTCCTCTAAGATGGAGGCGGTCAGAATTTGCCGTCTAAAATGGGACTATATTTGTTCTTGAAGTTTTATACTTGAAATAGACGGGTTAAAAGCTATCCCATATAGTATAGGCAGGAACATAGAGAACATATATTGATAAACTAGAATCTAATTACAAGGCATCAAGTATTATTACACTGGTGATGCGATGTAAGGATTTTAATTCTCATAGCAAAAAACCTTACCTTTATTATATTGTTTCCTCAAATGATGTTATCAATTTTATTTTGATCCGAAGATTATCTCAACTTCCTTTGTGGTTGTGGCTGAAGCACAAAAGCACAAGTAAGATCATCATATTTCTTTTGCAAGTTGAGGGTTTGATTTTGTATCTTGTGTGATTTCATTGATTTCTCTCTTGTGGTTGTAGCAAAGAGAGTTGCAATCTTTTTTTAATATAGTGAAAGTTTTCGATCGTGTCCTCGTGGACGTAGGCACATTGCCGAACCACGTTAAATCTGCGTGTTCTCTGTCTCTGCTATTTTTCTTTTCGGTTAACTATTAAATTCTACTGATTGTTGCATTAGTATTATTTCTATATTTTTGCTAACATATACATCAGCCATTGAGTATATATTGTTTAGGATTTGGTACTAGTCCACCTTGATAGCTACATATTGTGGTACTTCGCATTCTTGATCACTGTAATTCTCCAATCCACCACATGCCCACACGATATTATTTTCATTGTTATATTTACTTCATTTAAGCTGGTTTAATATGTCCCATCTATTTTAGAGATAATGAGAGCCCTTTATTATGAATCATATCATCTAATTTAACATGTACCATAATAATAATTAAATTGAGTTATTATCTAAATCTAACCAGATGTATTATTTTAGAGCTACCATGATCATATTTGGTATAATTTCCTATAATGAACGTTGTGCATATCTTACTAAGTAAGCTATACTTTTACGACCTAGATGTGAAGATGTTTGGGAAGTGAAACACTAACACATTTATGTTTAATAGAAAGAGAGTAATGTTGTCTCCTCTCCACCTAAGAGTCAAACTGAGAATTAAATGAACAAAATGGTAACCGATAAGAAAGGCAAAAAATCACTCCACTTTGTGAAATAAGTTATGTTATAGATCTGATAGAGGATGTAAAGTCTATGCCTATGGAACCTATAGTTTTACTTCCCATACTCGATAGGCCTAAGTCACTGTATATTCACTTATATTTCACCGGCATAAGTTAAATGATAAAAATCACTGGCTGTATATGTTTAATGATGATATTTATAACTCTATTGTACATTAATATGAAAGAAAGTAGAAATTTTCAGTTAGGGATGAGCTGATTATGAGGATTCACCTTGAGAGATTCGCTTACAGAACTATAGAGAACTTTCAGCTCGACAAATCCTTAAAGGATTTTAAAAGCAATTGGTTTAACGTTTATGAGTTAGATATTCCACGAAATTTCGATATTAATCCAATTTTCAATGGCAAGAACTTGACTCAGTATCATACTCTAGACAACTTTCCAGCTACCATTCCAGGCACGTAGCCTTTTACAGTAGTAGATGCACACTGCTTTTCATTTCTACTACCACCACCACACCATGGAGGCATTATACATATGAGATAGATGATAAATTACAAAATGAGATTTTTCAATAGCTGCAAGAGGCTGCCATCTATTCTTAGTTCGTTGGAAAGGATGGTCAAATACAAAGGACATTAGGTTGAGGGCCTAGGGATTAACAATTTCACATAGACTTGATTCTTACCACTGTCACAATTCACCTGGATTTAATATGATCCTTAGCTATTTAATGGGTAATTTGGCACTTATTTATCATTCCATTTGCATGTGTCGTGCATGTAATTTCATTGTAAATGAGGTTATACGAGACTCTTGGTTGGATTAGTGAATGATTTTCAGACTACTGGCGTTTTCGATAAAAATCTTTTATGTGATGCTAGAGTTGGTGAGTGAGTCGTTATAATGCGAGACTCAAATTACCTTTCAGTTTTCTATGAAATCCTAGTTTAATGTTCCTACCCAAATCCCCACCATCTTAAACCCTAAATGCCTTTGTGCTGCATCACTGGTCTTGAAAAATATCAAACATTTCAAATCCTTAGAAGATAGTGTTCCACAACAGATATTTTTTTCACACTTCATACAATTCTAAAGGAATATTTAATGTTCTGGAGTCTGGACAGGATACTCCTTTTAAGCCATTAATGCAAGTCATCAGCAAACTGAAGACAATTTGAGCTTCTAATTTTTGTTTTTCTTTTTTCTATCTTAGGAGAATTGTAATAGCAAGGAAAAGAGAGGGGAGCAAATATATACCATGTATTTATAAAACCCAGTAGTTGCTTTATATTATGTCATATTCTTTTAAATTGAAGACTATGACATAATCTCTAAAGTGAAGTAACTCAGGAGAACCCAATAAGAAGAGAAAAGAGAGAGAGGAGAAGAATTGAGAGGGAAATCCAATAAGAAGAGAAAGAAGGGAGGAAGAGGGAAGGGAGAACTAAAATGAAGTAACTCAAAATTATAACGGAAAATTCGGGCTAAAAATATGGTTGGGGGACTAAATTGTGGTAACTTAAACGATTTGAGAGACTAAATTATAAATATGAAGATTTTGGAGGACTAAATTTTAATTTTTAAAGATTTAAGAGGCAGATATGTAAAAAACCCTTAAGCAAAAGATATATTGTGGAGCTGTTGAGATACTCCAAAGGGAATGAAAGCAAAATCACGCGATCACCATTAAAAATCAGCTTAGCTATAATGAACTCAATGTGATTTTTATTTTTCCAAACAAATTAGCTGGCTCAATATGTAAGCATTTACTCTCTCAAAAGAAGATAGAATTTAAATCTACATGTAGACCACGTACAATTCCTATTAAATTATTAGAAAACCACATTTTTTGGTTCTAAAAGCTACCACAACATCCCTGTTCCTAAAGCTACTAATGCTTTTGATTTAAAAAAAATGCAACAGTACTTGATAGGACAATGCAAACAAAAGATAACCCCTTGAGATGAACAACTCTACTCAACTTTACCCATAAAAATCTTGGTAAAATCAAAAATCATACATTCAATGTGAAATTTTCCACTTGCTTAAAAAGAAGAAAAGAAAATATTTGCTCAATCTAGACCAAACCTACTTCATATCTAAATCTAAGCACAACCCATAGACAACTACAAATGAAAATTTAAACCTCTCAAGAAAAACCCACTCCAAAACAAGCACAAACAACACAAAACACCTACAAGATAACCCCACTCCGATATTTACCAAGGGATTTGCATCCCATCAATCTGTTACAAATTAGGACATGCAAAGGCCTATGGATGGGGATGAACTTGTCTAATTTTATTAAGACTACAATGAGCCAAAATGATTAACCCTATTTGAGTTATGAATCTAAACATATTAAACATTTGTTCATCTAACCACATTTCTAATATAGGACTAAATCTCAATATCTCTTTACCTTTGCCATACTAACCCACTTTTTAGTGATTAGATTCGAGACACTCCTAATAAATAATCACCATGACTCGATTTCATTTAAGCCATTGGTCCTTCCACCATTGTGGCTAACAGAGATAACATCTTGATACTTTGCCTTAACGAACTAAGTTGCACCACTCTTGCAACAACATGTGAACTCCTACTGGGCCTTTTTTTGTGTCCAAACTATTCCTTCAGCATGACACCAAATCACTCCACTTACCTTGAGCTCTAACGCATACACGGCATCTCCAAGTAATCCGTGTTATTCAAAGGTCCATCGAACCATTGACTCTAATACCTCCTGTTACAAATTGAGACGTGCAAAGGTGTGCATGTATGGTGATGATATTGTTTAATTTTATTTAGGCTACAATGACTCAAAAGGATTTTTACCCTATTTGCGCCATTAATCTAATCATATTTAAATATTTGATCATCCAATCAACTTTCTAATGTGCGATTAAATCCCAATATCAATGCATGCAACCTCGAAGGAATGTTACACAAGAAAAATGGTAAAAATGCCACATTTTTAAATTTGATTCACATCGCATCAAATAATTTTAGACCGTAAGTAAAATTAATTATGTTGATTCGTTGTATTTCTTGAGAAACTAAAGAGTCACTAGAATAAATACTTCTTGAGAATCTAAAGGGTCATTTAAGAAGTCTAAGAGTCACTATAAAATAGAGAATGTATTTGCATTTAATTAGGGAGAAGAAGGGTGGTCATTTCAATGTTGAAAATAACGCGTTATGAAACCTGTTATATTGTGTTACGAAACCTAACAGAACCCCAATGCTACGTAACAACTGAAAATAACTTAGTACACCATAACAATACGTTTTTTATGTTATTTTACGTAATGTTATGTTAAATTACGTTATGCTACGTTATTTACAAAATTTATATATTATTGTTGATTATTATATTCATTATCAGTGAGTTGTTGTAATTTTTTTTTACTTAATTAGTTGTTGACTTGTTTAATTACTTGTGTAATTACTAACTTGCTAATTTGCGATTGTTTCGTTGTTGGCTTATTGCAATTCCTCTTTGATTACTGAAACATCTTACTTGTTGATTCTATTGAATTTTTAACTGAAATCAACAATTACAAGAAAGATAAATTGAACATTACAAAGTATAAATTTCAACAATGATAATAATTGGAATTGAAATAAAAAATTAGAATCTTATTTTCTTCTTTAGATGATAACTGGAATTACGATTGCAGACAATATAATTTTCGAAGATAAATGTGAAAATTATTGTAAAATATAATATAAATTTAGAATAGATTATATATTAAAAATGGTTTTATATTCTTTTTTAGAAATTTTAAATTTATTTTTAATTTATAAAAACTATTTTATTTAGTTTGATATTTATTTTTAATAAATAAGAAATTATATAACCTACGTTATGCGTTACGCTATATGCGACATAACCTAATAGAGACAAAACGTTACGTTACCGTTATCGCTATTTTAAACATTGGATCGTTTGTACCACTATATATATTGATTGTTTGTAGTGTGTTTGAAGTGTGCCAAGAAGTTCAATAAAATATAATCTATTTTCTTCTCTTTATACTTCTTCACCTACACAATCTATCTTATTCTATTTCTTATCAAATTGGTATCAGAGCAAGAAGAAGAAGAAGAAGAAAAAGAAAAGAAGAAGAAGAAGAAGGTTTCTAACTGATTGAATCAAACGCAAGGAAGGATGATGCCTTATAGAATGACCACTAGGTTTGCAACAATAAGCAGGTAAGGAACTCTAGAGATGGAATCATATTAGCTATTAGACTCGTATAAGCAAGTAGGTAAGACAGGTAAAGTGCACTGGTGATACTTGAATTGTTATGACTGTTGGACTCGCAATAATGAGTAGGCGACTTACGATGGAGGCAGTTGAACTGTGATGACTACTGTAATCATAATAATAAGTAGGCGATTTGCACTAGAGCTGGTCATTTACGATGACTACTGGATTCACAATAGTGAGTTGGTGATTTACGCTGGACATAATCTCATGACAAAATGGACTTGGTTAAAATCAAAATCAAGTTAGAAATATTACAGGCATGCAAGTGACAAGTAGGTATGGACCTTGTAGATACTTGAGGAGAGTGCATGGAGATGTGTAAGATACGCATGATGACTATAAGTTGCCTGAGGATGTGGGGCTTATGTATGTGAAGTCAAAGGATCAAGTCGTCCCGCTGAAGTTTGAAATATTCTCTCTATTAAGAAGTAGACTTGAAATAATGAAACAAAATTAAGAGAGGATGTTAAAATTAATTATCTTTATTCATTGTTTTTATTAAGAAACTAAAGAGTTACTAGAATGAATACTTCTTGAGAATCTAAAGGGTCTTTAGAAAGTTTAAGAGTTACTAGAAAAAGAGAACGTACTTGCATTTAATTAGAGAGATGAAGGGTCATTTGTATCACTATATATGAATTGTTTGTATTGTGTTTGAGATGTACCGAGAAGTTCAATAAAAGAAAATCTATTTTCTTCTCTTCATACTTCTCCACCTATACAATCTATCTTTACCCTATTCCTATCAGAAAGCAAATTTAGACACAAACCCATCTAAAATCCAATTCAAAAGGTGCAAACTGATCTAAAATTAATCATTGAAAATAAAGAAAATTAAATTGATATCTCAACTTTGCAAGCTAAAGTAAGATTCTCCAACTTGAAAGTTGAAACATATTAGAGAGGAAACCATTGAGACTTGAGAGAACTGAAAGTCTTGACTTGAGAGAGTCATCACTGATTTGAGAGAGAATTTGAGAGTTAGAAAGAGTAGAGTAAATTATAGATGATTTTGTGGGAATAGAAGAAATTTTGGAGAGTATTTATATGATTAAGAATTTAAGGGGGGAAATGCAAGAAGAATTCATAAAACACCCAAAGGAATTTCTAGAGGTGCACACCTTTTTTCCTAGTGAGCCCACCCCGTTTTGAAAAGAGAGTTTTTCCTATTGAGTATATCCAAAATTCCCTCCACTACTCTTCCCTATTTCCTCCCCCACTACTATCACATGTTCTCCCCCTCTTTGTTTCTTCTTACCAAGCCCTAGACCCCATTTCTCGCCGTAGCTCCGCCGCGTCCTCACCCCCAGCCTCGGTCTAGCCGCATCATTGGCTTCCTGCCTTGATGTTGTCGCCCCGAAGAAGGTCGTTCTTAGCCATCGCCCCCGAACGGCCCGATCGCCCTAGCTCTCGCCGCGTCGTCACCCCCATTGTACCTGTCACCCCGCACCAATCGGAGTCCTCCCCCATTGTCAATTTTTTTTGGGTGAAGTGTAAGTTATAATACCCAAGTTCAGATTTGTTAATTTTTGGTTTTATAAATTGTATTTTAGCATGTATTTGATAAATTTGTGTTCTTGACTTAATGGGTGATTTTAAATTTTGCATATTTGGAAAGAAATCTGTATAATCAGTGTAAGTTCTGTCCGGACAATTATGCTTCATTCGGAATAACAGTCCGGACAAATTGAGTTTTGTCCAGACTATGAGTCTGACCAACTGCTGACTGTCAACTCGCTGTCTGGGTTGACAGTCCTGACAGCGGTAGTCTAGTTGGAATTACAGTCTGGACAGAACTCAATTTGTTCGGACTGAAAACCCAGACATTGACGACCCATGTCTAGGTTCTAGAACTGACGACTGTGAATTCGACAACCCAAAAACCTCTATCATAATTCTATCCTATTTAAATCTAAACCTTAGCTATTAAAAAAAAATTAAAGAGAACGATGGAATCATATCTCCAGAGGATTTTGAACGTCGAATGGAACCAATGCCAATTTCGTATTCCCCATTTTCATCATGTTCGACTTAACTAAAAAAATCCTTTTCTTTAGGGTTTGTTAGGAAATGATAGATGAATAAAGTCAAATATCGACTTTAATTTCTAAGATGATCTAGTGGAGGAGTAGATCAACTTAAATAGATTGAGTTTGAAGATTTATAAAAAAAAATTCCTCCAACAATTCACACGGATTAAATAGAGGGGGAGTTGGAGTTGAAAAAGGGTGCAGGTTCGTTCAAAAAAAATTAAGAGCAAACTTATTATAAACTCAAACTTTTAAAGCGGACTCACAAGGAGAAAATGTGTGCTCCTTCATAAACTCCCAACACCTAACTGCTGTTATAGAGATTTAAAATTTTTTGTAAAATACCCCCAGCCTCTTCTTTAAGCTAATGGGAAACTGGGAATTTCTATATGAGCACACCACTGGTGTTAGTGAGCACACTTTACCAAGATACATATATTACAAGTTTGCCATTGAAATTTTTAGATCATATTATTCTTGTTTTCAACCTCCATCACTCTAAAAGAATATTACTGTCCAAAATTAGATCCCGTACAGTTATTCCTTATCCGGGATTAGATCCTCGTATGGTGGATGCAGAGAGGGCACCAGGGCTGCAGTGGTATTGGACGTGTGACCTGCGGTGGCTTGTGGTGGCGTTGGGCGCGGACTCACGTACGACCTGTGGGGCTAAGGCTCAGATTTGAGAAGATAGAGTGATAAGATTGTATGGTTTGAAAACCGAGTTTTAATGCGCTTACTAAGAGAAAGAAAAGGTAAAAGGAAAAATTGATGGCATAGAAAGAAAGGGCAAAGAGAAAAATTGATGGGCAGAGGAAGGAGTAAACCCGGTGTGCGCACTGAGCAATGTGCTCAAATGGACAAGTGGTGTGCTCTTTTAGAAATTCTCGGGAAATTTTACCAAACCCCCCCCCCACCCCCGCCCCCCAACCCACCCAAAAACAGCCATAACAGCCACTGTGTATGTGGGCGCGGGCTGCGTCCATGTCCAAGGGGGAACTTCTAAAGGGGCACAAGTTTTTTCCTAGTGAGCCCAGATTTCCTAGTGAGCCCAGTGAAAGTTTAGAATTAGATAAAATTTCTTGGTGAGCCCAATTTTATTCCCAAAATACCCTTCCCTCATATTTCTGCATCTCACTTCTATCTTCCTCTCATCCTCTCCTCTCTTCTCCTTCCAACCCATTCCCCCACCCCGCCGCAACCCACCTCCGCTCCCACCCAGCTCCACCCGACCCGCCGCCACCCCCTCCGCTCCCAACCTGCTCCGCCCGACCCGCCGCCACCCCCTCCCCCAAATCCTCCGCCCAACGCGTTCCGCCCCCACAAATCCGTCCGCCCGACCCAACCCACCTCCGCCCGCACGGTCCAGCCGCCCCAACGCTCTCCGCCCCAGGCTCCGCCCGCCCCAACGCGCTCCGCGCCCACCCGCTGCTGCAACACCCCCTCCTTCCGCCTCCAGTGTCTGCTGCCACACCCTAAAATTTCTTCTCGTTTCAGAATTTTTGAGCTCCAGTGTAAGTCTCCTTTTAATTTAAATTTAATTTTGTTTTATTTTGTTTATTCTTATATGCTCTTTAACTGTGTTGAAAACTGAAAACTTCTTGTATAGTTTGATAATAATTTACATTCGGGAAATTCTAAACGAGTACATTTTTTTGTTAATTTTGTTTATTTAATATTTAGATTATAATTACGAAGAAAGTATAATTTTGTAATCGTAGTTGTAAAGTTTGCGAAACAAGTATTTATTTTCTAATCGGAGGTGTTAATATTAAAATTTATTAATTAATTTAGAAGTTTAAAATAAATGGATAAAATATGATATTTGTAGGAAATTATACTTTATTACTAGTTATTTGCACATAGAAAATTTATTGGTTTGATAACAAGTATGTATAAATGAAATATCTTTGTATTACATAGATGGATCCGGCAGAATCTTCTCGTGTTCGACCAACGGCCTCGTTAAGGAGGAAGAAAGCAGCATCCAGACCACAAATCCAACGGCCGATACGAGAGAGAGAAATCGAAGTGGGTGTGGATACTGAAATAAATATAGAAACTCCAAATTTGATTAGATATGCTAGTGAAAGACGAGAAGACGGGAATACTGATGCAGAAGGCTCTGAAGATGATATTCATGAGTCAAATTACCGGGGTCCAGTTGATTTGTCAGTACTGAAGAGTTTCAAGACGTACGTTGCTTTCTTCGTTTTAAAAGATGAGGTAATATTTCCGTTTTAAACCTTAAACTACTCTACTGTGTGTGCATATGTTAAGACTATAGTATATATACAGGAACGAGATCCACTTCGATGTATTAGTCACTGGAGAAAAATAAGTGCATGGTCATTGTTAACACCTGAGCCAAACACCCGTTTCATGGAATTAGTACGTGGATCTTCATTGTATCCATTGGTTAAATACTCCTACCAGTACATTAGCGCAGTTGAGGTTAGTGCATTTATTGAGAGATGGCATCCTGAAACAAACACATTTCATATGCCATTTGGTGAGATGACGACCACGTTGGATGATATTTCCTGTTTGCTTGACTTACCTGTTGTTGGAAAGTCCGTCTGCCAACAAGTATCAGCAGCTTCACGTAAAGCTGTTGATACGATAACTCATTCCTTGGGCGTCAGTTATGATGAAGCGTGGAATGAGCTCAATACCAAAGGCGGTGCATCGGTTCGACTAGATTGGTTACGAGAAAAATTCTGCGGGGTTGACGATACTGACACCGAACATAGGATTCGGCGTGCTGCAAGGGCTTATTTACTTTATCTCCTTGGTTGCACGCTCTTCACGGACAAGAGTTGTACGAGAGTTTCCATTGATTACTTACCATTGCTGCATGATCTCGAAGAAGTTCAAACGTTCCCATGGGGTGCTGGTGCTCTTGCATGGTTATATAGGCAGCTCGGGCTTGCTTCCCGAGCTAACATTGCTCAGATTGCGGGGTATTTGACACTACTACAGGCTTGGATATTTGCTCATTTCCCAAGTTTTATGCCGGTCTCGAACCTATCTTTTACCACCGGTGAACCACTTGCTTGTCGCTGGAAGAGCAGACGGGATCACAATATCTCCCAATCACATGTGCAGTCTATTCGGTCAAGTCTAGATAAACTCACAGGCAACCAGGTAATATTTCCCCCTTTTCCATATTCTTATTTAGTTTGTAAGTTTTGTAACAGTAACTAATGTATTTCTTTGTATTCAACGTACATGCAGGTTGATTGGGATCCATATCGGATATATAGAGATAAATATCCATTCAGAGAAATTACATTTTTTATGAGTACGTTGAAGATTTTCAGCGTGATTGAGCCGTATCATCCAGTGCGTGTACTAAGGCAGTTTGGTCGTCAACAGTATATTCCACCTCCACCATTCTCTGCGTTACGTGAAGCACGGGGTATAACAGCCAATAGTTATGTGGTAAAGTACACGCACATTGAGGAGATGTGGATAAATTGGTATGATCACGTATTATATCTGGAGCACCGTGGGTCTATTGCTGACTATCCATCTGATTGCACGTCAGATTATATTTCTTGGTTCTCTAAAGCTTCACAGCGCTTCCTTGGAGTAGCACCAGATGAACTCCCAGCAGAGGAAGGAAATCAAGCAACCCGGGCAAATGTCGATGATGAGGTAATAACCATATATCTTCATACTTTAATGTTCAACACGATTAACCAGTTTTTCTGCTGCTTATTGTTTTCCCGTCCACTAATATAACAGAGATATACACGCATAAAAGAAATAATCGATCCATTACTTGCGCAAGGGGATAAGGCATTCAAGAAGCGATCTGGATTGTTATTTACTGCACTTGCGAAGATCAACGCCGTGCTAACCGGTTGCACTCAGCCAGAAGAAGCACCACAAGAGCAAACTGAGGAACCAACACCAGATTAATCCACTCTTAATGCACCCGATACGGCAATTATGACTCGAACCAGAAGCAGACGTAATCCCCCGAGAAAAACAAGGAGACAGTGATCATTGCACGAGTTATGTAATGATATGGATAATGTATGTAACATGAGGGTCTTGGTGTAAAATTATTTCTTGCAAACATATCAAGTTACGTTAAATTAATGGTTTTTTTCTATGTAATGCTCTCTCTTGTTCGTTTTTTCTCGTTTTAATATACACACTATTTCTTGCAATAGGAGTTGTGTCGACATATCAATGTATCGGAGTTGCCATGTTCCATTATATCATAATATCGGTTAAATAATTGTGTGTAGGTGTATCATTGTGTTGCAGTGATTGATGTATCAGTGTATCAATGGGTTGGTGATATGTATCGGTATTTCATTGTATGCTTACTTGCTTCCTTGCCTAAATTCCAATAATAATATATAAATACTTTCATTACAACTAAATAAATCAATTAACGACTAGAATATTCAGAGACCGGGTTGATGGCCACTGTTCGGGATGCCAGTCCGAACGAACGGGTATCGTTCGGACTGTCAGTCCGAACAGCGGGGTTTCGTTCGGACTGACAGTCCGAACGATACCCGTTGTCAGAACCCGCTATATTACCCAATATTTTACATAATAAATTGGTAAATCATTAGTCGACCCAATGTAACACCATATTAATTGTGCTTAAATATATTTAATTATACAAATTTCTACAAAATATGGTTAATTTCACAATAATGATACAGTAGTTAACTAACACACTGATACACGGATACATCAAATTAAAACCCAAAATTAACTCGTCTGCGAGTAACAAAACTAAATTACAACTCAATAACATCTTGTGTAGCAACCGAAGATGGTACAATCCCTTTGAACTGTTCAATCCGTGCTAAGTACGGTACCTCCCATCCTTGTGCAATGGGATCATGGTGTCGGTGCCAATTCAATGCAATTTGAGGGATGGGATGAAGTGCTTTCAATGACACCTAATAGTAAAGATGTTATAACCATATATAAGCATATTATTAGTTAAATCAAACTAATTTTAACAACAATGAATTGTGCTTACATGTACAAAGTGACAGTCCGCAACGAATGCCATGGTCACTTCTTTCCGTTGGATATTTGCGGCAGGAGGAGGAGTTCTGAGTGGCAAAAAAGTAAGGCATTGCGCATTGGATAAGAAGAAAATAACAATATTATAACGGGAAGAGACAATATGTCCCATGTCCGGCATCGTCATCCAATAGTCGGCCTTTGAAAAGTCCCGAAAATAATTAAGTGCTTTTCGGAGCTCAACAATCCGATCAATACTCCCAAATAATGGAATGTAGAAGACGTAATTTGTATCGAGTTCAATCAACAAATCTTTCTGATTTGCATCCATTGATCTTCCCCCATACCAAGGTTGTGTGCGATAACCCTAAAACCACAATTTCCGTCGGCCTTGACATCGCGAACATCTTCTATATATGGCAACATAAATCCAGGCAATGAGTTTTCGAACTTCAAATCGGGCTTGGGACAAGGTTTTAACTCCAGTTCAGGTACGGACTTTCTGATCATACTACCAGCAGGATCTGTGTCAGCTAAGAATTCAACAGGATCTGCAAGAGTTGGAGCTTGATGGAGTTGTTCCGCATGGTCTGCAGGCAGTTCATGGGGGGCGGTCTTGGCATCAATTTTCGATTTCTGTTCGGAACAAAAAAATTATAATTATAATATATTCAAGTGAAATATAGGAAGAATTAGTTATATATAATAGTGAACCTTGGTCATATGCGGCCTTCTTGGAATTAACTTATATGGTTTACGGTCGCTGCGGGGAATCAATGCCGTCATTTTTGGAGAAGCACTATCAGAGCCGGAGGCTATTAGCTCAAACGCACACGGATCCCTTCGTGTCGAAATATCAAGTTTCCTTTTGCGGCCAACTGTATGTCCGATCACCCTGGACACAGGATCCGCCAATGAAGAACAAACTGGAGTAGATATTTCCCTTAATTTCCTCAATCTTCGAGTACGTTCTTCGTTATCACACATAATAAAGTTATGAATAAAAACCTCAACATCTTTCTGATACCCGACACCTTTAACAACCAATGCTTTACTCGCGGACATATCAAGCTTCCGCCAATGTTGGTCAATGCAATCCAAGGGAATTGGTCGGTTTTCTCTTTTGTATATTGCAATCTCATGAGCACATGGCAAGTTGTGAGTTTGTCGAATGATGCAACTACATTCAGCAGGGTTGACTCCAACAGACTAAGTTCTCTTTACTTCGGCTAAGATCAAATTCATTGCATGGATTGATACTGTGCCCCGTAATTCCTTAAATTCTGCCAGCATAAAACATCGTTTAACGATGGTCAAACTTTTTTGAAAAGATGTTTTAATCTCTGTATGTTGAAGTTCAAGTAATGTATGTATATTACTCCAACACTTTTCGAAATCGCCTTGACTAGTTCGCAATTGTCTCTTCAATTTTGCGTGGGCACTTTCTGCTCGGTTGCTAGTCACGTTGTCCCGATGTTGACACATATTTGTCCAATAAGCCACGAACTTCTCCTTGTGTGGATTTAACCATATTTTCAGAATGTAGTCAATTGCCTCAGGTTTTCCTTGGAAATCGTTTGTTAGATTGCTTAGATTTGCATTGTATGCATCTAGAGAATCAGATAGCATTATCAGCTTCCACATTAAGAAAAATTTCTCCCACTCACTCTATTTTTCTAGCAATTTCTTGCAGTTTGTCAACACATTCTTATTTATATGCCATCTACAAAGAAGATGCCGGCTAGGCGGGAATATCAGCTTAACTGCATTAACAAGCGATAGATCTCTATCTGTAACAATGACACTTGGATATACATCGTTCAGAAACAGTCCACGCAACTTGTCAAGTGCCCAGGAATAATTTGTTTCTCTTTCTTTTTCAAGAAAGGCAAAAGCAATGCAAAATGACATATTCGTTGAGGTTACTCCAATCATCTCTAGTAAAGGATATTTATGCCTGTTTGTTTTATAGGTACAATCCATGATAATAACACCTGGAAATGCTCGGAGAAGATCGACGCCAACAGGATGAGTCCAGAAAAGATCCGTTACTGATTCTGTTTGATCATTGCTTCGATGCCATTCGATATACTTGAGTTCAGAAATTTTTAGTAACAACTGTTGCATCTGCGTTCGACCACCTTGTTCATTCACTCTTAACTTGTGTCGTGCATTATATATTGTTTTCATTGTCGAAACATTTTGTGGATCCTTTTGCTTCAGTGCTGTCAGTATATCTTTCGGCTTTACGTGACACTTCGACATTTCGAACACAACATTTGTCTCGGTTTCAGATAATCTTTCCGCATACGAATGGCCTTCGAAATAATCTGCTGCTGGATGATTATGAACACCGGATAACACCGTCAGGTTATATTCGGGGCCCCCTATTGATATCTGTTGACCCTTTAATCGAAAAGGACATCCACATTTTTTACTGTCCCTTTGGCCTTCATCATTCTTTAATTTCTTGAATCTTGGTTGTCCACCCCGTTCACATCCAAACCATATTCTCCCCTTATTCAATTGACCTCCAGTATCAGATTTTGAAATCATGATGACAAATCCTGATTTCTTTCCAATATCGCACACCCACCGGCAAAGTTCATCTCGATTTGTAAAAATCTATAGTCATGATAGACAGAAAATAATTTTTTAGTGGAAAAATTCTAATTTCAATATGACCAGGTTCTAAACATAATATCATACCTGATTTGTTGTGAAGTCCAAACCATAATCGATAACTAATTCATTATCGACTTGCCTACTCTGCGTCGAAATATAACCCTGTGTTCCAAGAATTTAACAATATTAATAATTAATAATTGATAACACTCTTATGGAAAGAAACCATCTTTAAAAATTAATTTTGTCCGGACTTAAAGTCCGAACAAAAAAATTTGGTCCAGAGTTTAACTCTGGGCAAATTACTTTCGTCCGGACTTACAGTCTGGACGAAATGAATTTGTCCAGACTCTAAGTCCGGACAAAAAGAATTTGTCCAGACTTAGAGTCCGAACAAATTCTTTTTGTCCGGACTCTAAGTCCGGCCCTTAAAATTTGGGGCAGCCTTTCAGTCCGCACCGCGACGTCAACCCCCGGTTTCTCGCCCCGCATCGACCAGAAAACTGATTTTTAAAACCCTAATTTCATTATACTCAACGAATATCTAAATCTAAAGGTATATTTCGATTAATTTAATACAAAGAAGATGAAATCAAACCTCAAGTGTGTTTTGATTCTCGAATGAAACCAACGACATCGTTGTATTCTCCATTGACGTCTCGTTCGACACAACTCAAAAATTTCTCTTTTGTTTTGATTTCTAATGAAAATACACAAAATAAAGAAAATAATTACCTTTTAAATTTCTAATTAACATATTTTTAAAAGGAGATTGAAGATTGAAATGGGTTTTTTAGGTTTAAAAAAAAAAAAAAATTTACCTGTTGTCGCGCGCGGGACGGATGGAGGTAGCGGGAGAGAGAGGAAGGGTAAGTTTGGAATTTATTTTGGATGACATTAGTGTTATTTATAGTTAGTTTTTACTGGACTCACTAGGAAAAAACCTGTGCCCCTTTAGAAGTTCCCTGTCCAAGGTCATGCCGAGGCCACTGCATGGGCCCAGGGCCAGCCCACTGTCCGGGCCTGTCTCTGGACGCACTCGGCCCATTTGCCACCGGATCAGTCGGCTTTTGACCAAACTGTTAGGTTACCTACCGTCAAACACTATCAATCCAAAACGGTCCCGCGTGAAACACGAAAAATTCACCTGCTTGCGTACGCCCAACGCAATCGCCAGCCAACGTGGCACCATCCCATTTCATCAAGCCAAACCAACGGCCAGTCAATCATACATCCCTCAGCTGTCCGATTATCCAATCCAACGGTACATAAAGAAACCCTAGCGTATCCCCTCACTCTCTCACTATAAAATGGGCAGAGCGACCCACGCTCAAAACCCTAGTTCTTTCTCTTGCCTCGCGCCTCGCTCCCCAAATCGGATTGAGCGTTTCGAGCATTTCAAGGTCAATTGTCTCATCTTATTAATTGTCTCATCTTATTGTCTCCAATTATCAGTTTAATTCATGTTTTATTTGTTTTAGATGTTGTAGATCTCTCTACTTTTAGCTTAGAATTTGTTAGATCTGAACATTTTTAGGGTTCGATCTTTGGCTTTAGTGTCCAATCTATATAGGTTTGGTGATCGACTATTGTTCGAATGTTATAGGTCTGGAATAGAAAACGTAATTCTTGTTTAACTTTTTTTTAATTATAAATTTATGAGTCTGATTCTTCTTTTGATAATTTAACCGAAAGAATATTCTTTTTTTTTTAAATTTATAACAGTTTGATCTTGATAGCTTGAAGATCATTTATATACACTGGATTGAGAAAAATATTTATTTGAATATGTTAACTTGATTAATTATGGAAACAGCGATAGCGCAGAGAAATTTAGTCAACTGTTAGCTCAAAGAAATTTAGTCAACTGTTATTTAATATAAGAAATTGAAGCTATGAGATAAAAAATGACACTTTTTTTTTATTGTAGTTTTTGTGAATAACAAGTGATATATAGAAGTAATGTTCGCTGTTTGATGCGTCTTTGTTGTTGCTCTAATGTTGCGATTTAAGTGACGATCTTTTGAGTGATCTGGTGATCATATGATTTTGAGAAAGATTGATTTTTTTGTAAATTTTTTCAAGAGTAGTTTATGGTCGATATAATTTGTTGTTGTGATAAATATTAGTTAAATGTACAATCTGATTACGGATTTGTGAGAGCTGGTCATTGATGATTTTGTGAAAGTTAAAAGTTTCGTGAAATTCTTACTGAGTAAATCTTAGATCTTACTTTTTTTAAGGGTTAATTGATATAGCTATTCCTTAATACTGGGGTGTATCACTTATACCCCTTCTAAAAATTTTCTTGGAGACTCCCCATGATAGGGGGTACAAGTGTAAAAAAAAAGGCAAACTTGTTTCATTTATACCTCATATCAAAGGGGTTTGTAAAGGTGATACACATCCAACAGGGTTACTTTCTGTAATTAATCTTTTTTAAAATGAAAAGTTAACAACAGTTTTATAGGATTGATTGTTAACATGATGAATGCTTGATAGAATTTTGGATGGAAAATTTGAATTAGAAAAGAATAAGTGGAAACTTCTCGGTTGTCATTTATGTACTTTGTATTTAATTAGTTTCACAAAATAGTAATAAGTTATTATAGAATAATGAGGTGCAAATTCTATCTCATTTTCTTTTTATATTTGCTAGATATCTGTGGAATATAACGCAAATGCAATAGTTAGGCTTATTTTTATTTTGTGGCCAATCAATTCATTGGAGTCATCGAATTAAAAAAATAACTGGCTGAGTTCTAAACATGTAAAATTATATTATTTTGAATGATTAATTTGTTGATCTTCTTACCGGAATCCTTTTCAGTACCATATCATTACCGTCATCTGTCTAGTTTTCATCAAAGAACATTAACTCCTCTCTTTCACATTTGCATTGAATCTGTTATCTAGTAAGCCATTGGTTTGCCTCTTCTTTCAGCTACCAGAGAAATTAAATAAATCTTGATGGATTTGGTCTGGGAGCATACATCGATTTTGTTCTTTTAGGAAGTTTTCATGTACTAGTTTTTTCTTAACAATGGATTTCCTTCTCATACATTTTGCGAACTGTGATTGTTCTAATGAACATTTTCTTCATTGCCTTGCTGTAAAGCTTACACTGATACAAAATTTGATTTTATATTTTGTAGGTTGATGTCCATGTTTGTTGTTCCCATATTATTGAGCCTTTGCAGAATTGAGTCGACCTTATTGAGTTTGGCCTTTTCTACATTCTAACTAAGATGTCAGTTTGCACAGCAACAGTATATTAGAAACTTAAAAATTAGACATTTGCTATTTGCTATCTACATTAGTGGTTGCATGCGAGGAATTGCTTGGATAACCTTTCAACTATGTTGGATTTAGATGATGTTAGACATTTATTTTTTAATTATTATCTTACAAAATCCTTTGTGTTTAATATAAAATTGATTTTATATTTAGAAATATAGTTTGAGATTGTAAGTTGTCTCGTATCTCACATATTTGTTAGATATTTTTATAATGGACATTAATTCATTCTATAGATTTTTTTACATAGGCTGCTCATGTTACTGTATAGTATGTACTTTCTGTCTTCTTTTTTTCTGCTGAATCTTTTCAGCAGTTAACATGTGTACTGGGTCATCTTGTTGGGTATGCAATTCGTGACTCTTTGACTATGTTTCTAGTAAATGCTTGCCAATCATCTTTATACTGCAGTGCAATTTATTTTAAAGCTGTCCTATTTATCAATCTAATCAGATTTGTATTCCTTTATCTTTAACATAACCTTGTGTTTTTAAAAAAATTTCAGTGTCCTTTTGTAATCTGTAATTACATTGTCACTGAGTTTATGTCTTTTCTGCAACTTTACAGTCATCATGGGTAAAGAGAAGATTCATATCAACATTGTCGTCATTGGGCATGTCGACTCTGGCAAGTCGACCACCACCGGTCATCTCATCTATAAGCTTGGAGGTATTGACAAGCGTGTCATCGAAAGATTCGAGAAGGAGGCTGCTGAGATGAACAAGAGGTCCTTCAAGTATGCCTGGGTTCTTGACAAGCTCAAGGCAGAGCGTGAACGTGGTATCACAATTGATATTGCTCTCTGGAAGTTCGAGACCACCAAGTACTACTGCACTGTCATTGATGCCCCTGGACATCGGGACTTTATTAAGAATATGATCACTGGTACTTCCCAGGCTGACTGTGCTGTCCTCATCATCGACTCCACTACTGGTGGTTTTGAAGCTGGTATCTCTAAGGATGGACAGACCCGTGAGCATGCTTTGCTTGCTTTCACCCTTGGTGTGAAGCAAATGATTTGCTGCTGTAACAAGGTAGAAAAGAGCAACCTGTTGGTTACTTTTATCTCTCTTTCCTGTCTTTATTAATTATATCTTTTATCAATATTCACAGTTTTCAAGCTACATACATTGTTTTTTTAATCACTAATCTCGTCTGTTCACTCTTATTTTGTTGTTCATGTCTACTCTGTATTTATATTTTTTGAAACATGGGCATTGTTTATTGTTCACCTGTTTTGTTTAGGCTTTTTGTTTGTGATATATTTTATTTCTCTGTATTTGCTCTTGTTTCTGAACTGATTTGTGTAATTGACTACAAACTATATATATATCTAAATTCATTCATTTTCTCTGTTACTTGTCATTCGGTATTTTCTCCTTTACTTCACCTGTATTTGCACCATGTGTCATTTTTTTTTGGTGTGATTTGAGGTTCGTATGTGTTCCTCCATAGAGAATTTTAGTGTCTTTCTTTTCAACTATAGCATGACTTCCTTCCTTTTTTTTCTTTTCTTTTCAATCTTTCCTGCTATAAAAATCAAGCACATTTTTTTGACTGATAGTGTTAGCACTTTGCATAGGGTACTTGGTAGGTTGTTGTAGTTTAGTTTGGAGCCTTTGGATTTTTATTGTTCTATGCTTTTTTGTTTACTTGTTGGAGAGGCATATTTATTTTTCTTGAGTACTTAATTACTCTGTTATTTACCTTTATATGTCATTTACTACATTCTTGTTTTCGTTCTTAAGATGGATGCTACGACCCCCAAATACTCGAAGGCCAGGTATGATGAAATCGTGAAGGAGGTGTCCTCATACTTGAAGAAGGTTGGTTACAACCCTGACAAGATTCCTTTTGTTCCCATATCTGGGTTTGAAGGTGACAACATGATTGAGAGATCCACCAACCTTGACTGGTACAAGGGTCCTACCCTTCTTGAGGCTCTTGACCTGATCAATGAGCCCAAGAGGCCCACGGACAAGCCCCTCCGTCTTCCCCTCCAGGACGTGTACAAAATTGGTGGTATTGGAACTGTCCCTGTGGGTCGTGTCGAGACTGGTGTCCTCAAGCCTGGTATGGTTGTCACCTTTGGACCCACCGGGCTGACAACTGAAGTCAAGTCTGTTGAGATGCACCATGAAGCTCTCCAGGAGGCTCTCCCTGGAGACAATGTTGGCTTCAATGTCAAGAACGTTGCCGTGAAGGATCTCAAGCGTGGTTTTGTTGCCTCCAACTCCAAGGAGGATCCCGCAAAGGAGGCTGCCAACTTCACTTCTCAGGTTATCATCATGAACCATCCTGGTCAGATCGGCAATGGATATGCTCCCGTACTTGACTGCCATACCTCCCACATTGCCGTGAAGTTCTCTGAGATCATTACCAAGATCGACAGGCGATCTGGCAAGGAACTTGAGAAGGAGCCCAAATTCTTGAAAAATGGTGATGCTGGTTTTGTTAAGATGATTCCCACCAAGCCCATGGTTGTGGAGACTTTCTCCGAGTACCCACCATTGGGACGTTTTGCTGTGAGGGACATGAGGCAGACTGTTGCTGTGGGAGTTATCAAGAGTGTTGAGAAGAAGGATCCAACTGGTGCCAAGGTCACCAAGGCTGCTGCTAAGAAGAAGTGAGGAGCGATGGCCTTTTTGTTTCGGTTTGGTTTGGTTTTCTGTCTTCTCCGGAGTCTAGATGTTTGGGGCGGCACAACGCAGAGCTGGGTTCTTGACCGGAGATGGCAGGCTTCATTTTTGGTCCAAATTGCTTGGTTTTGTGAGGTGAGTTCCAGGTTTTTAGTAAAAGAACTTTTTAATTCTCTAGTCGAAAACTGTTTTTTTATGGTCATCTTTTGTTAAATTTGGGAACTTGGACATGTTTGTTATAATCTTGCTACTTTGCGGTTTAAAGTTTTTAAATGGAGGTCGAGTATGTTAGTGGTGAATTTGTTTTGTCTTCGATTTGTTGCTGTGATGGATTGTTGCGATACTGTAGTCTGCATGTGATGTAGCTTAGAATTCTCGTTGCTTGAAAGTCAATCTTCTGGTGATTTGCAGTTCACTTGTTAATATATTGAATTTGGGTGCTTACTTTGTTGGAGGATAGCTGCATGGTATGCCAACTTTAAACAGTCATTTCAACTGCTGGTTGCTGGTTGAAGTCCAAGTTAAATAGCTTTCTTGGTCGCTTGTGTTTCTTGCTTCTGGTGGTCTTTCTAGTTTCTTACTGATGCATTTTGGGAGTTGCATGTTAATTTGTTATTGTTGCTCGGCCTGCCGGCACGTTCTGTTGCTGGCACGTTTTTTTTTTCATTGAGGAGACGTTTTTTTTTTAAATGAAATTTTATTATATGAAATTTTATTACATTAATAAAATAATTTTATATTTTTTTTTAACATCATATAAAATTTGAGGAGAGGGGAGAGGATTTTGTTGTCACTCTTACCTGTTCTTAGTATTTTTTTCAAGTTTTCACTTTTCTTAAAGGGAGTTTTCTTGCTCCAATTTGTTAGATAGTTTTGGGTTCAGCATCAAGCCAGTTCTTTAAGTAAAAACTACCTCCCAATGGCTAGCCAGTTCTTGAAGTAAAAACTACCTCTCAATGGGCTGTGCTCCCAATGGCTAGCCAGTTCTTGAAGTAAAAACTACCTCTCAATGGGCTGTGCTAGGCATGTGCCAGGCACGTTCTGGGCCAGTCATGCTGACGGACTGTCCGGCCCATTTGCTAGTCCGCCAGTCATGCTGATGGGCTGTCCGGCCCATTTGCTAGTCCAGAAACATGAGTTTCAAGGTACATCTATGGCACCAAAGCAAGCTTCAGATGTGGGGTATCACCATTGAATCGAAAACATAGGGTCGCTGCGGCTATCATAGAGCTGCACATCGGTATGATATCAGCTAACATGAAGATCTAGGAAGGAGCTGCACATCAGTATGATATCAGCTAGCATGAAGATCTAGGAAAGTAGTCTCCGTCGAAGGATTGCCATGCTCTAGTTTGAGTTTGTTAAAGTTGTATCCGTCGAGGATAGTGATGCCGCAGTAGTCATTGCTAGATGAGCATCAGTAGGAGTCATTGCTATGATGAGCATAGACACGACCAGGCTGTTTTGTCATGCCTCCCTAACTTTGAGAGTGTATGTGGACCATTCGAATCATTAACTATGATCTCCTTTATCTAAATAGACAGTGTATAAAAAATCATATACTTTAGAAACTTTATCATATATTTTATTATATATCAAGAGATCTTATTTATTTTATTGTTGAAAAACGCTTCATTTGGTACCTAATACACAGTCAAAATGTATAAAAAATATATATATATAATTTGTTGCGCACCTTCATTATAGAACATAGAGATCACAATTAATTCATTATAGAACATAGAGATCACAATTAATGATTCGGATAATCCACTTACTCCATCTATAATGAAATATATGAATGCTTTCGTAAGTATAAAAAATGTATGATTTTGGTACAATATCATTTTAAAGCTTGGAAATCACAACGGTTCGGATCATCTATATACACTTTCAATGTTGGGATTTAGAGACCCCTCCATAGACAACTCCATATGAAGACATTTTAAATACACTATTATTGAAAAACCGTTCATTTTGTGCCTATCAATACACGAACAAATGTATACAAAGAATTATATGATTTTTTGTGTACTAATATTTTAAAATATGGAGATCACAACTAACGGTTCGGATCATTTACTTACATCATTTATGATGAGATTTTCATATATATATATATATATATATATATATATATATATATATATATATATATATATATGAGAAAAATGGAAATAACTGACAGTTCACGAAAGTTACCTGAGTTGCAGTTCATTTCCACTATCTCCAACAATCTTTTTTAAAAAAAAAATTTGGATTATGATCTCGACCCCCTAGGGTTCATCATACCCAATTTCTTGGGTTTTAGTTTTGATTTGGTCCTCCATCAAGTTAATACAAAATTAACGATTTTCAATGAATAAAATATTTTGTATGCACTTGATAAAAGGGTAAATGAACTCTAGAATTTATGAAATTTAATCCGAAAGAAGTTAAGAGATAGAGATAGTAATTGTAAGAAAAAAATTAAAGTAAAATTATTGAATCATTATAGTTTTGCCGCTAACTCACGTAACTTTTCCTGAGCTGGCGGCTCACCTACAGTGATCCAATAGAGAGAGAGAGAGAGGAAATGAGCTGCCACCTTACGTGAGTTATCGGAACTATAATCAATTTCCACAATCTCTAATAATTTTTTTTCAAAATTTTTCTATTGGATTATGATCTCGATCCCCTAGGGTTTACTCATACCCAATTTCTTGAGTTTTAGTTTTGATTTGGTATTTCATCAAGTAGATACAAAATTAACAAATTTCGGCGAGTAAAACATTTTATATCCATTTGATCAAAAAACAAATGAACTTCAAAATCCATAAAATTTCATCCTAGAGTAGCTAAGCAGGTAGAGATCATGATCCAAAAACAAAATAACAAAATAATAAAAAAAAATAATTGGGTCATTGCTATTTCGCTGCTGACTCACCTAAATTGACAGCTCATATATCAGCTCATATATCGTAATTACGCACGACAGCACGACACGCACTGGCACATACATACACATGTTCAGAATTTTAAGTTTTCAGCCATGCCCTTCTAAATTTCCCTTCTTTTTTTTTTTTCCATCATTCTATCTTTCTGCGCTTTTTGAATCTTTCAGTTCTGTCACTTACGAATCCCTTTACCCATTTGTTTCCTCCAAGTTGGTGAATACTGTTATTATTACAGCTTGAAACAGCTGCTTCTCACATATTCCACCAATTGTATAGACAACCTCCAACAAGGGCAACCCAGTTCAGCAATTATCATTGCCGACGGTAACAGGGGTAATGGAACTTCGGCAACAGTGCTTGGCTGTTGCCATACCCTCTTCCTTATTCTCCATCCTACCAATTTTCGCACTATCGTTCTATTGAATCACTGGGGCTTTATCTGCTGCTCCGTCCTCGTACCACCACACAGGGCTCAGGGCTAGCTGAGCGCAGTGACCGCCACAGTTGCAACCACAGAAGGATTCTCTTAGCTAGACGCTTCTACAACTTCATGCCATGTAAAGTTATTAGCGAGTTTTATACTGAGTTCTATAATCATCCAGTCCGATCTCAACATGCTGACATGCCTGAGTTCTATACTCGTACAGTCCAATCTCAATATGTTAACATACCGGCACAGAATCAGTCTGCACATGCCATGTCCGAGTCTAGGCTCTAGTCTATTTGCCATCAATAATAGGAAAAATACAACAACAACAACAACTAAACCTTTTATCCCAAGTATCCGAGGTAGGCTACATGAACCAAAAGAAAATCACGTAGGATCGATCACAACGCCCTCAACAAAATTCAATTTTTAACTCATATCATATTATATGACAATATTTTATGCTAACTATCACAGATCTACTACAATCCTCCTCTTTTATTCTGACTTGAGACTCAAACAGTGAAACCTGAGTTCATCAGTTCATCCACAATTTCCAACAGTTCACTTTCCATCTATAAGCAGAAGCAACAGCAGTTTCTATCTGGACAAAAGAGAACCAAACTGATCTAGCAAGTACGATGAATTTTCCCTAAAAAAGAAACTTTAAAAACCTAATTTGTGAACAAGATTTCATTTAGCGAACAGGTTTTCAATATTTTCAACATAGAACTCTATTCTTAAAACTATACCTTACCTAAAATGGAGTTTCTAAAATGGAGTTTCAAAACTGACTCTGCATGGTTTAGGAGCATGTAAACTCCATTTAAACTTCAAAATCAAAACTATGCGCTGACCAAATTTTGCAAAGTTCCTCCATTTTGAAACCTTGTACCTAAATTAGACTAACTTAAGTGAAACTCCAGTTTATCGAAACAAATACAAACTCAAGTTTTGTAAAACTGAAGTGACACCAAAGTTTTCAAAGAACTCTGTACCCAAACTAGGATTAAAGGTACGTCTTTGTAAGCAAACAGCAGATACTAAACATCTTAAACAGTATACAAACTATAATGCATCACTATCGCCTTCCATCTTTTTCTGTGCAGCTCTCTCTGCCTCTTCCAATACAAAAGATTTAAGCGCCTCGACAGTTCTGGGTCCTGCATATTAATTAGATTTCAGACATCACCCTTAGTAATCCACAAAGAAATTTATAAAAGTTTAGAACAAAAAGCATGTAATATCAAATTTCATATAATATAGAGAAGCTATCACAAACAAGAACATAAGCAGTTATCTGGAAAAAAACGAAAAAACAAAACAGAAGCAAAGATACCTATTTTAGCTATTGCTGAACCTGCGAAAACCTTTACTAACAAGTATTCTTCAAAGTAACAGTACCTATTTGTAAAAAACCTATGCGATTAGAGATGACCATATAACATTTTGATCTCATCTCATGGTCTAAAATGTTTACTTCTGATAGGCAGCATGAGCATCTCACATTAAGGGAAATTGAGGAGCTAAAGATCTATACCTAAAAGCATCTGTAAACAACTTCACAGTTCAGTACAATCAAGGAGAATAAAATTGAGGAGCTTCCACTACTTCATATAATGTTATTTGTTGGAGTTGAAGCTTAGGATTCAATTTCACTTTGGCCCAAACAAATTGGTTTATTGATCTAAAAGGTCCCCTATGATCTATTTTCCATTCCTTTCTTTGAATCTCAGGGAACAGGAGGCCACTAATTAGCCTGCATGTCTGTTTGCTTGTCAATTTTTAGTCATCTTGAATTTGATTTCTACTGCAAAAAGATGATGTGAATGTTCTTTTACTCACCCAATTGGGACTTGAGTGTTCAGTATTTTTTAAAAAACACATCACAAATAAAAATTTGGATCCCAACAAAGCTGGAAAGACTAAAAAGCAGTAAAATCCAAGCAAAGGACCTTGTATCATCAGATTCATATCCGTTCATATCCGTAAGGCTGATGAGTAGAAGACTACCTTTAAGATTACGAACAGATTGTATGGGTGGTTGGTCATGCTCTTTGGTTTGTCTAATGGGCCTAGTATATTTAAGGGAGGTCATGACACAAACTTTGCATCCTTTCTTAAACAGGTTTCTTGTTATCAGCTATAATGACATTCTTGTCTTTAGTCAGAATTCAGGAACAGTATTATTCTCATTTAACCCAGGTTTTCGAGACTCCATAGGAGTTATTTGTCAATTTGAAGAAGTGTGCGTTCATATCTCCATCTATCCACTTTCTAGGGTTCATCATTGTCTACAGAAGTTATTTGTCAATTTGAAGAAGTATGCATACATATCTCCATCGATCCACTTTCTAGAGTTCATTGTCTCTATAGACTGAATAACAGCTGATCATGACTAAGTAAAGGTGTATGAGTTGGCTCTTAATCCTGAAAGAAGGCCAGGTTATTTCGTAGCGGAGTGATTGCACCAATGATCTCCAACATATGGGTCCCCTTGTGAGTGTGAAAACATACCCTGTATGGAACCTCCTGTCATCCAAGTCACCTACATAATCTGCATTTACATATCCCTGAACTGAAACATCATCATGTTGCCTCTTAAACATGATCCCACACTCTATTGTATCTCTCAAGTACCTGAAAATCCACTTCACAGCTTTCCAATACTCTTTGCCAGGATTTGGCATGTACTTGCTTACCGCATTGACTGCATGTGCTAAACCTGATCTAGTACACACCATTGCATACATCAAACAACCCACTGCACTAGCATAAGACACCTTTGACATCTCTGCAGAGGGGGCCCATACAGGTTATGTTTTCACACTCGCAGGGGGGCCCATATGTTGGAGATCATTAGTGCAGTCACTTGTGGCATTATCCACAACTGAAGCAGAGTACATGGCGGCAACTGAGGCAGCCAAGGAAGCATTGTGGTTGAGAGGGCTTGTCAGAGAGCTTGGGATCAAGCAACATGGTGTAAAGTTGTGTTGTGATAATTAGAGTGTCATCTTCTTAGTAAAGAACCGGATTTATCATGCAAGAACCAAGCATACTAATATTAGATTCATTGTTGAAAATAACGCGTTATGAAACCCGTTATTTGCGTTACGTAACCTAACGGAATCCCAACGCTACGTAACAACTGGAAATAACTCAGTGCACCGTAACAGTACGTTTTTTACGTTATTTTACGTTATATTACATAACGTTACGTTAAATTACGTTATGCTACGTTATTTACAATTATTTTTTTTAGTAATTCATATATTGTTGTTGATTATTATTTTGATTATTAGCGAATTGCTGTAATTTTCTTAATTAGTTGTTGGCTTATTTGATTGCTTTTGGAATTTCTAACTTGATAATTTAAGTTTGTTTCTTTATTCACTTGTTGTATTTCTCATCCGGTTGCTAAAATATTTTACTTGTTGATTTTATTGAATTTTTAATTGAACTGAAATCAACAATCATAAATAAGATAAATTGAACATTACAAAATATAAATTACAACAATGATAATAATTGGAATCGAAATAAAAAATTGGAATCTTGCTTTTTTTTATTTAAATGATGATTGGAATTACGGTTGCAGACTTAATATAATTTATGAAGATATATGAAAATTATTGTAAAACTTAATATAAAATTTGAATAGATTATGTATTACAAAATAATTTTATATATTTTTAGATATTTTAAATTTATTTTTCAATTTATTAAAATTATTTTATATGGTTTTATATTTATTTTTATTAAATAAATAGAAATTTGCATAACCTACGTTATGCGTTACGCTATTTGCGACATAACCTAACAAAGGCAAAACGTTACGTTACCGTTATCGCTATTTTAAACATTGATTAGATTTCACAAAATAAGGAAATTAGTTACTTCTTACTTCAGGAGAACTGTTGCTTGAGAAGGTGCATACATCAGAGAATGCAGCAGACATATTGACAAAGCCAATTACAATGGACAAGTTCAAACATTGCTTGGACTTGATTAATGTCTACAGGTGCTAAAGAAGAGACATTCCCCAACCTATATTATTTTTGAGGTGGAGCTCAAGGTATCTTTCTCCTAAGGGGCAGATTAATTGCCAAAGTGGAGATTGTTGGAGTTGACTCTTAATCCTAGAAAAAGGCCAGGTTGTTTCATAGAGGAGGGGGCCCAGTAGGGCCCTTTGAAGCAGAGAAACAATCCGCTTTGTGGACAGTCAAGTATAGGTTGGGAGGTGCGAGGGGCATAGCCCCCCACAGTATGATACAGAGATAATATTGTAATTCTATCCGTACATTATTAGGGTTTGCATATATATGTATTGTAACCTTATTTTTTCACATAGAGGAAATTGAGCCGCCGCCCGATGGATGTGGATACCAATGTTTAAAATAGCGATAACGATAACGTAACGTTTTAACTCTGTTAGGTTATGTCGCATATAACGTAACACATAACGTATGTTACACAATTTCCTATTTATTTAATAAAAAAAAATATAAATTATATAAAATAATTTTAATAATTTGAAATATAAATATAAAATGTCTAAAAAAAGAATATAAAACCATTTTATAATTATAATCTATTCTAATTTTAAATTTTACAATAATTTTCACATTTATCTTCATAAAATATATTAAGTCTGTAATTATAATTCCAGTCATCATTTAAACAAGAAAAAAATATTCCAAATTTTCATTTTAGTTCCAGTTATTATCATTGTTGTAATTTATATTTTGTAATATTCAATTTATCTTATTTGTAATTATTGATTTCAGTTCAGTTAAAAATTCAATATAATCAACAATTAAGATATTTTAGCAATCGGAGAGAAATTACAAGCGAACAAGAAAACAATCGCAAATTAATAAGTTAACAATTCCATAAACAATCAAACAAGCCAACAACTAATTAAATAATAAAATTACAGCAATTTGCTAATAATCAACAACAATATAGAAATTACTAAAAGATAACTGTAAATAACGTAACATAACGTAATTTAACGTAACGTTACGTAATATAACGTAAAAAATATACTGTTACGGTGCATTGAGTTATTTCTAGTTGTTACGTAGCGCGGGAGTTCCGTTAGGTTACGTAACGCAATATAACGGGTTTCATAACGCGTTATTTTCAACATTGGTGGATACATTGCCGAACCACGTAAAATCTCTGTGTTGATTTCTCTCTCTCTTCTCTATTATTTACTTTCTAATCGTTGTGCACAAATCTCAACAAAAGGCCATTAAAGAGTGACACATTTCTAATATGATCAACAAGGCCAAGATTCCATGGCTTCAGCACTTTTTATAGGAGGTTTCTAGGATGGTTTAGTACCATTACAGTTCCTATTATTGATTGTCTTGAAAAAGGAAAATTCAAATAGACTAAATTTATTGCTAATGCCTTCAAGGAAATTAAGAATAAGTTGACTATTGTCCTGATACTTTGCAACTCCAATTGGTAGCTTGTGGTGCTTCAGGCATTAGTATAGGTGGTGTTGAGCCAAGAAGCCATCCTATAGGTTTCTTTAATCATTAGTGAGAAGTTGAAGGCTAAACAACAATACAATGTCTACAATCGAGAGTTTTATGCAGTAGTGCAAAGTTATAATAATTTTATATCAATGATATCACCATTTGCTAACCAGGAGTAGAATGGACTTTGATCATCAATACCTCTACTATATAAATTCCCAGAAAAGAGTAAGACAGTGACATATCAAGTGGCTTGAGTTTATTCAGAGTATATGTGCATGCTCACACTATTCTGATATGGATATGCATGCTCAAACACTATTATGGTATGGATAACAAAACGATTGATGCATCAAATATGAGATTTTACACTTTACGGTCATTGAGTTTAACGCTGACTGGATTCGAGTCATATAATAGCATCCTACTCGTCAAGAATGGTGATATCTACACATCCTTAATCCAGGATCCATCTTCCAATGTAAAGGGTTTTGATGGTTTCTTATTTCGGGGCATCATTGTATACATTCCCAATACTTCACTGTGGAACCATTTGATTTAGGGAGATGCATGTGGGAGAGGTTGCTAGACTTTGATTGTTATTACGACTATCTTGGCGGAAAACTGATTTTATTGGAGCAGCTTCAAGCATGATGTTGTTAGAATTGTATCGTATTATCAAATTTGCCGAGTTACTAAGCGTAGGGAGCAGAACACAAAACTTTAACACACCTTTACAAATATCCCTTACACCTTGGAAGCATCTCAACATGCAATCTATTTAAGTCTCTTGCACACCTAGGAAGTATGATTTAACCTTTGTTATGGTAGATAGATTTTCCAAAATTGTACATTTTATTCCCTGTAGTGAAACTTTGGATGCCTCAACCTGTTTTGTATAGACACTCTTATGATATTCCTAAGTAGATTGTTTCAGATTAAAAAATTCGATTCACAAGTCATTTTGGCACCCTATATAAAAAATAGGTATTGCACTTAAGTTTTCTACAGCATATCACCCACAAACCAACGGTCAAACTGAGGTGGTAAATCAAAATTTTGGGGATTTGTTGCATGTCTAGAAGGTAAGCTTTTTTGACTATGTATGATCTAGTCTTACCTGTAGCATGGTTTGCAAACAACAGTTCAATCAACGATTTATCACAATCGGCTTTATGACCATTCAAGATTGTTATCAGTTAAAGCCTAGTAAAACTATGGACCTTCCCTTTCCCATAGGAGGTCGGCCTAGCGTCCAAGCCGTGTCATTTGAACAGTATTTGCATGGTTTACAAGCTAACATTTGTTGGCAAATGCTAGCTATAAGCCAACAGCAGATTTTCACAAACGATTGCAAGAATTTGCAATAGGAGATGAGCTGATAGTTTGAGTTCGCCAACAGGTTTCCCTCCAAAAACTTCGTAGAAGCTTCATGTTCGACATATGAGTGTACAACGTTTTGAGGAGGTTTGAACCTAATGTTTATAAGCTTGAGATTCCTTGGGAGCTTGGAATCAACCTGATTATTCAATGTCAAGAATCTGGCTCCTACCAAACTCCTGTTGATTAACCTACTTTCTTCTAGTTCCATCTTCCTCGAATTTTGTGGGTCCACAACCTATTTCTATTCATCAATCACCACTGCTACAACCACCACCAAGGAGACATCAAATCGAGGAGATAGAATATGTTTTGTCTCCACTGCCAGTAGAGGATACCAGTGACACCTTGTTCACTGGTATGGATGACCCAAATCATATTACACTACGTTATGAGCCTTCTCGATGATTATCAACTTCTTCATTTACCAGAGGCAAATGTTTTGAAGTCAGAGATATAATAGAAATCATATAAGGACTTGGAAGATATTTTCACCAGGCCGAGCATGAGTCCCGATCATCTTTACTCAAGTTTTAGTCTTGTTTTTTTTTAGTTGCATGTGTTGTTCATGTTATTGTGTGTTTAAGGCTTAAAATAAGTGCACGTGTCATGCTGTTATATTGAATATGTGTGTATATATGTTCCTTGTGGGTCTGATATTAGAAACTAATGAGATTCTAAGCCGTCTTGCTTAGCATGATGATCTACAAAAATTCTAAATTTTTTCTCAAGTAATTTGTGTGAGTGAGAGATTCACCTAGGCAAGAATCTGAATCCCCTATTTTTCCCCAAATCTATTTTGTTTGCCTTATTTTGTGGTTGTGTTGTGTCAACTACCCTATATATATGCAATTAATGGTCAGAGTTCATTTAAAACTGAAATAACCAACCGAAATTGACTCGAATAAGTAAAAACTAACCGAACCGAAATGATTGATTGGTTTTCCAATTTCGAACTTTGAAACCTAAACCGAACCTACAGAATAATTAAATATATATGCATATACATATATATATATATATATATATATATATATATATATATATATATATATATATGTGTGTGTGTGTGTGTATACATCTGCATCAATGTTGAAAATTACTCGTTATGAAACTCGTTATGTTGTGTTAAGAAACCTAACATGAAGCCAAAGTTACTTAACCCTCGAAAATAACTCAATGCACGATAAAAGTACATTTTTTACGTTATTTTACGTTACGTTAAATTACGTTATTTACAATAATTTTTATATTGATATCGACTATTTATTTTGATTGTTAACGAATTGCTGCAATTTTTTCACTTGATGACTTGTTGTTTGATTATTTGATTGGTTGTAACATTGTTAACTTGCTAGTTTGTGATTACATTTTTATTTATTTGCTATAATTCCTTTTTAATTATTAAAATTTCTTATTTGCAGATTAAATTGAATTCTCAGCTAATTTAAAATAAATAATTAGAAATAACATAAATTAAGCATTACAAAATATAAATTACAATATTAATAATAATTAAAAATAAGCTTGAAATTCTTTTTTCTTGTTTAGATGATGACTGAAATTATGGGTGCAAATATAATTTAATTATGAAGATAAATATGAGAATTATTGTGAAACTTGTTAGAAATTTAGAATTAATACTGAGATATAAAATGTTTTTATATTTTTCTTTTAGAATTTTTTTTAATTCAATTTGCAATTTATAAATTTTATTTTATAAATTTTTATATTTATTTTTATTAAATAAATAGAAAATTGCATAACCTACGTAATGCATTACGCTACATGCGATATAACCTAAGATTGACAAAACGTTACGTTAACGTTATCGTTATTATAAACATTGATCTACATATATATAATACATATAAATAAATGCAACTCTAATTGGATACCTTGAAGAAATATTTTTGTTAAAACAATTAAAATAATTTTTATACAAGTTTTATTCCATAAGTTGGAACCGAATAACTGAACCGAACCAAACCGAACCGAGCTAAACTAGTTCAATTGAGTTTGATTTAGTCAAAGATTAGCAAAACCAACCAAAACTGACCGATGCTCACCCTACATGCAATTAGTGTTGCTTGCTTTTGTAATTAGCATTTTAAAGAACTGTGCAAACAGCCTAAACTCATATAATAATCATTTGTAGCTTTTACAAGGTTCTTAACAATGTTTAAATTAATGTTACAGTTTAAATTAATGATAATGGTAATGTAATGTTTTACCTCCGTTAGGTTACATCACATATAAAATAATGCATAATATAGATTATGCAATTTTCTATTAATCTAATAAAAATAAATATATAACTATGTTATAACAATTTCTATAAATTGAAAATAAATTCTAAAATTCTAACAAAAATAATATAGAAATATTCTATAACACATAGAAACTATGCTAAGTTTCTAATAAGTTACATAACAATTTTCATATTATCTTCATAAATTATATTAATTTCGGTCATCATCAAACAAAAAAAATAAGATATTAAATTTATTTATTTCAATTTTAGTCATCATCAATATTGCAGTTTGTATTTTGTAATACTTAATTAATCTTATTAATAATATTTATTTTAACTAAGCTGAATAATTCAATAGAATTAATTGCAAGTAAAAAAATTCCAACCACCGAAAAAAATTGCAGCAAACAAACAAGTAAACAATCGTAAATTAGCAGATTAGCAATTCCACTAACAATAAAATAAGCAAATAACAAGCAATTAAGTAAAGAAAATGGAGCAATCAACTAAAAATCAAAGCAAACAATCAACGGTGATTTTAAAATTACTCCAAAAATAATAGCAAACAACATAAATAACATTAAAAAGACATTGGTACAGTGCATTGGGTTATTTTCAACAATTAATGGTGTTAGGTTTGCGTTAAGTATCATAACGCAATATAACATGTTCAATAACATGTTATTTTTAGGTTCTAAATATCGGATATTGGAAGCATAATGGATGAGAGTGTTTCACATAAAATAGCAGAAATCGAACAATTTATAGGGGATACGAGTTCATCTCGAGTATGCATATCAAACATTATCTACAAAAATTAAATATGTAAATATGATATCTTAGAAGTGATTCCTTATCATATATCTAACAAACATGATTTAACATATATGTAACGGTATTCAAGAATGTATAAATGCATACAAGCATAACAATAAAATAACCATAAAAGATATTTAACTAAAAATTTAAAACATATATTATAAAAATAATTGAACTTAAGTCACGACAACAATACCACTTGAAGCAGATTGATAACAATAAAAATAGTGGCGAGAACGATACTAATAACAACAATAGCAGCAACAAAATAAGCAAAAGAGAAAAAAAGAAGCGAAAGAAGGAGAATATTGAAGGCCTTAAGTTTTAATTAGTACTAAAAACTCCGGAATGTATTTATATAGCACTTTAAACTCTCTGAATGTATTTCTCTAGCATTTTAAACTCTTTAGTATGTGAAAGATATTGCCTTATCTCTCAAGTTTTCATGGTAAGAATTTAATAACCTGTTTGATTTTAAAAAGCAATAAAATAATTTAGGTTCCCATTGTATACACGAATGATATAGGTGTGAAGACCAAACCTATTTCTAACTTACGGACTCAATTTTAAAAAATGAACTATATTTCTAACTTAATAAAGCTATTCAGAATGAGATACCATAGTGTATGTTATTTGCTGCTGATATTGTCTTAGTTGATGAGACAAGATTAGGGATGAATATCAAGTTAGAGTTATAGAGGTACACATTAGAATCTAAAGATTTTAGATTGAGTAGATCTAAAACAGAGTATATGCAGTGTATATTTATTAAACGATAGACCCTAAACTATAGTGCTGTAACACTGAACGGGTAAGAGATACAAATGAGTAGTCAATTAGGTATTTGGGTTCTATTATTCAAAATGATGGAAAAATTGATAATGATGTCAATCATAAAATACAAGCTGGCTGGTTGAAATTGAGAAGTGCAACAGGAGTTTTATGCGATCATAACATTGCGCTAAGACTGAAGTGAAAATTTTATAGGACTGCTATTAGACTACCTTTATTATATGACATGAAATGATGGGCTATAAAGAAACGTCATTCACAGAAGAAAAGTGTAACAGAGATGCACATGTTTCGCTGGATATGCGACAATACTAGGAGAGATAAAGTGAAAAATAAAGATATTTGTGCTAAGATAGGTGTAGCCCACATCGATGACAAAATGCGAGAAAATCGCTTACGATTATTTGGTTATGTGCAACGTAAACCTACAAATGCACCAGTTCGACAAGGGGAGCTATAGGACAAGTTAATAGGGCGAAGGGAAGACCGAAGAAAATATGAATGGAGGTGATACGAAAAAATCTGGAGTCTAGAAATTTAAATGAGGAGATATTACTTGATAGGAATGAATGAAGAAGGATTTTTAACGTGATCAATCCAGCGTGATTCCCTTTTGGTTCCTGTAGCCTACCCCAAGTATTTGGGATAAAAGGCTTAGTTGTTGTTGTAACCATATTGGGTGATAATATCGGAAAGATCTATTGGGGCTATATATAATAATTATATGACCTGTCGACAAAACGCATGACCCCCTTTTTTAACATTTCTTTGTAGTTGACCCTCAAAAACAATTTATCCAGGGATACATCGGCCAATATTGAAAACAACACGTTATGGAACCCGTTATATTACATTATAATACCTAACGCAAACTCAACACCATCTAATAGTAGAAAATAACACATGCACTGCAACGGTGTATTTTTTACGTTATTTTATATTGTTTTACGTTTTTATTATGTTATTTATTGTTATATTTTTGAGTAATTTTCATATTGCTGCAAATTATTTGTTATTGATTGATAGTTTATGTTGTAATATTTTACTTTACTACTTTTTGTTTCCTTGCTTTATTACTTGTGGAACAAATAGCTTAATAATTTGTGATTGCTTGTAATTTCTCCCCGATTATTAAATTTTTCTTAATTATTGTTGATTTTATTGAACTCTCAGAAATGAGCATTAGGAAAAATTAGTTCTACATAAAAAAATATAAATTACAGCATTGGTGATGGGTGAAACTAAAATAAATAAATTGTATTTTTTGTTTGACGATAACTGAAATTACAGTTGCGAGTTTGATATAATTTCTATACATAAAATATTAAATTATTGTGAAACTTGGTAGAAATTCAGAACAGATTCTATGCATTATAGAATAATTTTACATTCTTTTAGAATTTTTAATTTATTTTCAATTTATAAAAATTATTTATATATAGTTCTATAATTATTCTTATTAAATAAATAGAAAATTGCGTAACCTACAACATAGGTTATGCTTTATGTGATGCAACATAAGGGAGACAAAACGTTACATTTCCGTTATCGCTATTTAGCCTATTTTAAATATTGAGATCGGCTTTATCAAGATATTTAGAACAATAAACTCATATTGTTGTAGAATCTTTAAAGTCATGTGTCATCTTGTGATTGTATATCATATTTGTTTTGTTACATTTACTATGTGCTACAACAATTGCCTCTCACAACTGCTGGGGGCCTGGTGACCACACATACACATGCAAGTTAACCAGTACATCTTGCCTGCTCAAATCCTTAAAAGATTTCATATTCTATATTATTTCTTATATACAAAATGTCAATGTGCTAGATGAGACACCTAAAAAAGGGCATCAGACTGAACCCTACAAGAGAGGTCTGCAAGGAAGTTTGAACCCATAAGAGTAAATAGGCTTCAACCGTAGCGATTGATTTTATTAGACCACCCAGTATTATGTATGTGAAGTTAAAGTTTGAATGCATGTGTGTACTCATTGTATTGTTTGTGTCTATGTGTACATGTTTCTTTGCACATGTTCCTTTTGGTTCTCGCACTGTATGTGGATTCGGTAGTATAAGGATCACAGCATCAAAGAGCAGCTCGTAGCCATAAGTAACGAGCTCAGATTTATCAATCCAACACTATAACAAACAATACCAATGGTTTTTAGAGAGAGGAAAATCCTTAAATTCCAAGCAACTTTAGTACATCCATTCTGCATCCCTAGACATTTCATATCTGTAGTCACACATTGGACTTCTAGAGTGGGAGATAAAAATAATTGAGTGCATCATGCTGCACTCCTCTGTCTTAATATTCCACTCCTTAGAATGATGTTTTTGATAGCACGCTCAACTTGACCACTGCAATGCTACCATAGGTAATGTATGTGCTTTGGTAATTTTATTAAAATCATTGACTTGAAACATAATGATGGCTGTCCTAGTAGCGCTGATCTGGAACCAGAGGACACATGATTGGTAACTATTGGATGCAGAAACAGATCTAGGACCTGAGGGCACATAATTGGAAACTAATAAATGCAGAAAACAGATTCTTTGGGACATCAATAACTTAGAAATTTTACCTAGCTAGCCTTTTTAATTCAATTTTAAACTGCATAAGGTTTTATATTTGTACGACTTTACATCAATGGTTTAAGGCTTTAAGAAACTTTGAAACAAAGGTAGAAAAATTATTGAATCAGTAAAGGAATCAAATAAATTTATTTCAATATGGTCACAATGTGATATTTGAATTGGCCTTATTTGTATCTTATTAAGGTGTATTTTGTGCATGCTATCGTTTCACTAGTAATTATAAATATACTAATCTACATCATCAATATAAATTATCAATTAATTAATTATTTTTTCACGAATATCTAGCTTCTATGAAATTTAATATGGTTTCAAGATTTATCAATTATAAAACAATTAACCAACCAGCCAATCTTAATCAACTAGGGATTCCTAATAATTGATCAATTCTTATCAACTAAGGATTTTATTAGTAAATCTAATTAAGGATTCTACAAGATTTTCTAGCCTTCAAGTTATAATTAACATTAATCAGATTCTATATATTAGGTTTTTAAAAAATTCTTATCCCAAAATACCCCTGTAGGAGAAAAGAGAGAGAGAGAGAGAGAGACGAGGCTCAAAAGTATTTGCTTTAAAGAGTACCTATAGATGTATATCAAGAATTTCTGAAATCAAGATGTTTGTACAACCGCAGCTATAGTATGTAGATGTAGAAGAGGATTAAAATGGTTGATTGATAAGAATATAGTGTGCCATAACTGATGAACAAGGACATGTTAAGCATATACAGTAGTAGTAGGAACCAGGAAAAATAGTAATACGATCCTAAATGAAGAACATGGATACAACACAATGAATGAATGGCCATCACAGAAGATATCAAGTTTTCAATTCCGCATCATGCATAATTTAAAGTTACCTTTATATTTTGCAAGTTCTTCTCCACCATAGAATATCTTAAATGTAGGATAAGAGTGAATATCGACATTGGAGCACACTGGTTTATTCAAACTGCAGTCAACTTGTCCAATTTCTATTTCATCTTCCTGTTCCACAACGTTGCCCAAGTCCTCCCAAAGTGTTCCCAAGTTTTTACTGCAAGTAAATTGCCTTTTATTTGTCAAGATACCATTAAGAACATTGATCCAAAAACCCAAGGAACATTAATGTGCCCAATAAAAATAGCAATTGGAGTTATTTTGTTAATTTGACAAAAGTATCCAGAAGTAAACACTGGGCATAAATAAAAGATAGGCCAACAAACTTTAAGAGAAGCTATAAATTCACAAGCATTTACCAATGTTTACACCAAGGAACACAAAATTTCACAAACCACACTGTATCCTGCTCCTTAACCTACACGAGGCAAAACCAAACAGGCTTCAGAAATTACAAAAAACTATCATGGCAACACAATAATAAGAGATCATTCCAGAAAAAGATCTATAGAAGAAATAAAAAGTACTGAATGGAATTATAAATTAATACCAAAAATGTATAGGACATTGATGATGAGGTACCAGATTTGGTGCCCAAACTCCAGTTGGTAAAATATGTTTATGTTACGGGTCATTATGCAAACTAAGAAGTAGCCAAGTAGCATGAAAATATAAATCAAAACCCAAAAAAGTATGAAACGGTCAGAGGTGCAAATTAAAAGAAAGCAAACCTAACATCATACTCTAGAGACATCTAGTTTCACTTGTCTTTGCAATTTTAGTTAGGGAAAGATGTCATGTGAGCAGTAGAGCAAGCTCAAAAGCATCAAGCTAACCAAATCTACTCTTTCCAGCCAAGTCTACTCTACTCGCCAAATCTACTCTTCCCAACTAAGTCTACTCTTACTAGCTAAGTCTAATCTAACCATCAAGCCTACTCTTCCTAACCAAATCTACTCTTTCAAAGCTAACTCTTCCTACCAACTATTTCAAAACCAACTCTTTCTAGCCAACACTATGCTTCCTAGCCAACTTTACCATCTAACTCTACTCTTTCTATCCTCCTCCTAAAAAATTCTTCCTAATCTACTCTTCCTATCCAACTCTTCCTCGCCAACCTTACATTTGTTAATCAAATTGATAAGACATTATGTGCACGCTCGAACAACACATGACACTGGTTATTTGATCACACGACATATATTATTGAATATTTACATGACACAACACCCATATATGACATAGCATTAACATGCTGGCATGACACTATACTATGCTATAACATAGACATAGTGATATTATTGCATGATATGTTTACATATAACACATGACATTTGATAATAGACGCATAACATATACTGATATATTGTTGAGATACACATTTAGCATCGACATAATGGTATGTTACCATACGACATATCTCTAACATATCTACATGTCTTTCATGATCCTGGATACTTGTGCAATCACTTGAACATGGGGTTAATGAGGAAATTGAACAATACGAATTAGGTACATATTTTTTGTGGTTAACATGTGTGTGCATTCTTATTACTGTATTATTACCATCACTCATGGATCTAAGTGCCATGTGGAGTTAACATGTCTCTGTAAGACTACAAGTCTAAGCAACCAATTCCACGACGAGTGTATGCTTCCAAAGCGAATTGGTACTTGCACATGAATCTCGAAAATTTCTCTAATTAGCTTTTGAATTCTACCTACAAGAAACTATTTCATATATGCTCACTGCATAAGTATAGTCAAAGCAATGCTAGATATAAAATCAATGAATAATTCATGCCTAGGTACAAACAAATAATTGGTTTAGAGACTATAGGGTCCGTATGCCAGCACGGCCTATACCTCCTCCAATAATATGCTCTTGTAATCATGAAAATCATTACATTACAAATAAATTAACACAATATATATCTACCTTGTATTATATGCAAATTAATATAAAGTTAACATACTACATATATCCTCATAGTCCTAAACAAATTATTGCCAAATAGTTCTAATTATCCACCGGATATTTTGCAAGTTATGAACTTATGATACTCGGCTAATTATTGCTGAATTTGTTAAAAGCAAATATGAGGCTATGCCCACAAGTCAAAAGAAAATTTAGACAGTTGAAATAGATCAGAAGTTGAGATAGAAGGACTGCCCTATCCACTACATTACTACACTATGAAACGCCCGTTCAAGACAAAGGTAACATGCATCACTGATTAACTTAAATGCAAGCTTCCTTGTTCACCGTCACTCATTTGGAGCACCTCTGTTTATCATGAGGCACAATCAAACACCATGGACATTCATAACATATTTCTAAAATTACTAGTCATCACTATGAAATCCAAATACACAAATCAGTCTCCCTGAAACATCAAGATCCTAACTGCCCAATGCCCGCAATGTACCCATTTGTTCTTTATACCTTGGATAACAAGTATATAATTTGCCAGAAGAGGCGCAAAAAAAAAAAAAAAAAAAAAAAAAAAAAAAAAACAGAAACAAATGAACAAGTGAAAGATAATACTGAGTGATCTAAACTTCAACACCCTAGTCCCAGTCCCAGCATAATTACACAAATTGGAAGCAAAATCTCATTAAAAAAATCACTTATTTTCTTATTAAATCTGTTAATTGTTCAATGACTGTAACAAATTGAAAGCAAAAATACTACACAAATCACTTTTCCTCATTTAAACCTGTTGTAGTTCTGACTATTCAGTGCTCAAAGCTATTCAATTAGGTCACTATAAACAATTCTAGGGAATTCGTTTCGATCCTAGGGGAAACGGATTCAACCGGCTGACGTCAGCCCTAACTTTTTGAGAAAAGAGGTGAAGATTCGAGGGGGTGCAACGTTATTTACCTTGTCGCTGAAGGTTTCGGTTGTGAGGGAGACCACATCCGCCATCGTTAAAAGGACGGCGATCTGGAAGAAGAGGAAGAGGATCAGAACACCGCGGCGGCGGAGGACCAGATCCATCGTCTCTCTATTGGACCCTGGACCGGGGCTGCTGGTTCTGTGACGATTTGAGCGGAAACTGCAATAAAGGGTGAGCCCACTTAGTCCGGACCCAAAGTACACCGTCGAGCGGGCTCACTAGGAAAAATGATGTGCTACTTTAGAAATTCCCCAATAAAGGACCGCAGAGAATTGAGAGTTAATAGATGCGCCCCATTGTTTTTCCTGGTGAGCCAATTATTTTTTCTATAAGTTTTGAGACTAAGAAAAACATGGGCCCATCTATTAATTTTCCAGGGAATTTACAGAGTCACACCCTACTTCTCTAGGGAAACACTCCTTATAAGGGCGCACTCTTAGAAGGAGAAATTCTATTTGAGCACACCACTTTGCTCATCTCCCAAAGTCGGACAATTTCGCATTAATTTTGTGATTATATTTTTTTCAAATGACAAGTGATTAATTTCTGAATGATGTTAAATTTATTTGAAAACTAATTTACGAATGATGTTAAATTCATTTGAAAACTAATTTACGAATATTGTGAAAATTGTTCGGAAACTAATTTCCAATCAAAAAGATTGGCTCATTGAGCAAAGTAGTGTTTTTAAATAGAATTTACTCTTGTAATTTTAAAGTTATATTTTCTAAGAACACATCTTTCTTTTCAAATATATTTTCTTTCAAAAGACTCTCTCATCCTCCTCTCTCCCTCCTCCTCCACCTCCTACCATCCTCCTCCCCCCTCCCAACCACCCTCTCATCCCTTCTTCCTCCCTCCCAGTTGCTTCCCTCATTGACGCCTCCCTCCCATGCCCCCTTCCAGCTACCCCCTCACTCCAATCCCCCTTCCACTCCCATCGTTCCTCCCCCCCCCATATGCCAACACTTGCCCACCTCCTAGCCGTTCTTAGCCCTAACTCATAACTCTTTAGGACTATTACAAATTGTAATGTATATTACTACAATTAAACTTATAACAGAAGAAGTTGTTATAACTTAATTACTGTGTTTGTCTTATACTTGTAAAAAGTTTTAAATATTATTTTTTTAATGTCCAATAAGTTAATAAATATTCTATTTATCAATAATACAATCACGATTATCAAACTGGAGAGTTAAAACATATTATATACTTTTTTCCATAACCGTAATTACTGCAAATGTATAAATTGTTGTAATAATTATTGCAAATTTTTTACAACTGTAATCGCAACCAAATAGCAGAAAGTGTCACTTACAACAAAGTGGTTGTAATTACAAACAATTTAAAAGTAAGCAACCAAACATCTCCTAGAATGAAGAGGTGGGGGTATACCTGTTCAAAAAATTAATGTCTAACTTCTTAATAAAACCAAGTTGGAGTTGCCCTTACAAAATTGGGGCGTGCGTTTAGAAATTCCCAGAATCGCAACTGACCCCGGATTAAAATTGGGTCGATCCAACTATAGACGGGCCGGTTTCATGTAGGGCTAATCCATCTCTTTTTACCGCAAGTCTTTATTTATTGAGCTGGGGCCGTAAGCTCAGCCCATCTATGAAATAAATGAAATATTTGTATGTAAAATAATTAGAGAAAATAATGATATTCATTTTTAAAATCGAACAGGTCAATTACATGACCGGAAAAAAAAATGAACTAGGTCAAGGATAAATTTTAACAAAAAATACGATGCGATATTTAGCCATATTTGTTGGATGGATTAAGTGAGATAAGATTATTAATCCCACTCAATTCTATATTTTATTTTGCCAAAATGAAGTAAGATAGGTTAATCACCTAATGAGGGATTAAATCTCTCCTCTCAAGATTAATAATCATATGCACTAAAAAATATATACCAGCTGAAACAAGCGCGCTAGACGCCCACCCAAGTGTGCACAACCTAGAAGCATAAACCGAGAAGCGCACCCACAGAGCAACATGCGCACCACCACTGCACAACACGTGCGCGCCCAGGATGCACCGCATATGCCCAAGGCGCATCGTGCGTGCCTAGGGCCCACCATGCATGACCAGGCGCAGCAGGCATTGCGCGAGCGCCTGCGAAGACGGTGCGCGAGTGCATGCGAAGGCGGTGCGCGCGCCCCATGCGGGCGCTCGCGAGGGCGCTGCGCATGCCCTCAGGTCACAACGCTCGTTACGGAGCTTCATGCATTTCATGCAGTATGTATCTGAGGGAGTCTGTAGTAACCAATTCACATGCACTCCCACGATTCAATCTTCGATTATGCAAAGATTTGAGAGAGTTGTAACCTTCTTAGAGGCTATTAAAAGTCCTCTCTTAACAAAAAAAAGGTAGGAGGAGAAATCCACAATCAAAGGAGACAGAAACAGTTAGAAATAAAAGAGGAAGAAGATCAAGAGACAGAGAAATAGAGAAGCAAAAGTTAATGCGCATCAAGAGTTTCTCTTCTCCTCCAGCTTTAGTTTGGTGGTGCAGAATCAGAAAGCATCCGGATCATCAACGGAAGAAACGAACGATCTTCTATCACCATGAAAAATCCCACGAAATTAAAAGGGAAAACAAAGTCATTTCTTTTCCCTACTCCTGTAATTTCGAATCAAAGACTGTAGTTTTCTTTTATTTTGTTGTAATTATCAATCAATAATAATGAAAGGAAATTTTACAAACTCGGGCGTACAAATAATTCTAAATTTTTATCTTTTTGAATTTAGGCTACTCGGAAATTTTAAACACAACTATTGCTATTTTATCAATCAAAACCATCTTATTTTTTTCTATCTCCCCATTTGAAATTTGAAGTAGTAAATAAGCACATGATTATCATATTTGGTGCGCAGGATTGGAAATCGCAAGACGGAATTAGTAGTTTCATGATGGCTAATATGAGTTTTTTAGACTATAATCTTGTATTTATCTAACAAGATTACAAGTGAGCATAGTTTTGTTAAAACTAAAATAACCGCTGAAAACTAGCCGAACAGAAAAACCAAACCATGTTGGTTTTTGATTTTGAGGGTTTGAAACCTGAACCGTCCAAAATATTACTTGCATGTGTATGTGAATGTGTGCTTGTCGTGTGTTATATAAGTATATATGTGTATATATACATACATACATACATACATATATACATATATACATATATATATATATATATATATATATATATATATATATATATGTGTATATATACATACATACATACATACATATATACATATATACATATATATATATATATATATATATATATATATATATATATATATATATATATATATATATATATATATATATATATATATATATATATATATATATATATATATATATGTATATGTATATATGTATACATATATACGTATATACATATACATATATACATATATATATATATATATATATATATATACATATATATATACATATATATATATATATATATATACATATATATATATATACATATATATATATATATATACATATATATATATATATATATATATATATATATATATATATATATATATATATATATATATATATATATATATATATATATATATATATATAATGTGTATATATATATGTATATATATATGTATGTGTATGTATACATACATATATGTATGTGTATGTATACATACATATATATGTGTGTGTGTATACATACATATATATATATATATATATATATATATATATATATATATATATATATATATATATATATATATATATATATATATATATATATATATATATATGTGTATATATATATATTCGATCGCAGACATTTCTGCAACACCTCTAAGAGAGGAACAAATAGTCAATTTTGAAAGAACTTATTGTCAGCCTCTTTCAGATATGAATCTATCTGATTCAGAAAGGAAGAACTTGCATCAGTATCTCAGTTTCAATTCAAACATGGGTTTGATTCACACTCCATGTTCTGAGAAATATTTACCATCCGGAAAGAGGAAAAAACGGAGTCTTTGTCTAAAGAAATACGTTGAGAAAGGGCAGATGTATGGAACCTTTCAACGAGATAGTGCTTTTTCAAATCTCTCAAAATGGAATCTGTTCCAAACATATATGCCATGGTTCCTTACTTCGACAGGGTGCAAATATCTAAATTTCACCCTTTTAGATACTTTTTCAGACCCATTGCCGATACTAAGTAGCAGTCCAAAATTTGTATCCATTTTTCATGATATACCCCTTTTGAATGTAGGGGCTGTTCTTATTTTACCCGAGGGATTCGAATTAGCCCCCCCCGATCGTATTTCCCCCGAGGTGAAAGAAAAGATAGGAAATCTGTCTTTTCAAAGTTATCGTCCCAATAAAAGAAATATTCTTGTAATAGGTCCTGTTCCAGGTCAGAAATATAGTGAAATCGTCTTTCCCATTCTTTCCCCCGACCCTGCTACGAAGAAAGACGTTCACTTCTTAAAATATCCCATATATGTAGGTGGGAATAGGGGAAGGGGTCAGATTTATCCTGATGGGAGCAAGAGTAACAATACAGTCTATAATGCTACATCCGCGGGTATAGTAAGCAGAATAGTACGCAAAGAAAAAGGAGGATATGAAATAATCATCGTTGATGCATCGGATGGGCACCAAGTGGTTGATATTATACCTCCAGGGCCAGAACTTCTTATTTCAGAGGGTGAATCCATCAAGCTTGATCAACCATTAACAAGCAATCCTAATGTGGGGGGATTTGGTCAAGTGGGTCTTTTTATCGGATAACTCCGTCCTCTGGCCCTGGGTCTTAGCTTTTTCACAAAGGGGCCCCCATTTACTTGGGCTTTACTAATGAATGAATCCGCTTCGTTCAAACCCATATTATGATTAGCATTTGCTGCTGCAGAATAAACCAATTTTAAAATGGGATAAGATGCTCGATAAGGCATGAGTTCCAGTATTATAAGTATTTCCTCATAAGAATGTCCGCGAATCTGATCAATTACTCTTCGTGCTTTGAAAACAGACATAGATATATGTTTAGCTAAAACTTTTACTTCTCTATCCGAATTTGGGTTCTTTATCATAAGGTTTCTCTCCCGCCAATGAATGATAAGTATCTATTTTTTTTCCAAATTAATTAACGACGAGATTTATTATCGTTTCTCGCATGTCTTGCGAAAGTCAG